>JANPWX010000420.1:0-22868 GCA_024734555.1 Trochalopteron elliotii
CCCCTCCTAGTCGGAGAGGGCTGCCCGGGCGGCGGCGGGCAGCGGGCCCGCGCCCTCCTCCCCACCTCCCGCCGCAGCCGCGCCCGCACCGCCCCGGGGGCCGCGGGGGCCACGGCTCGGAGCCCCTCGGGAAGCACCGGAGACCTCGGCGGGTGTTTTCCATGCTCTGGATCTGCGCACCCGGGAGGCGGCGAGAGACATCCGAACCCGCGGTGCCTCCTCTTCCTCACCGGATTCGGCTGCTGCGGGTGCGGAGCTGCTGCTTTCCCGAGGGAAGGATGTCAGAGGGCCCTTTGGGTACGGCCCGAAGGAGAATTCTTCCCTGTAGCTGAGCCCTCTCGCCATCCCTGCCCCTTGGGATCCCACTCCCGCGGGCAGAAGGACAGGAGCTTGCCTCAGTTTACCCAAAGAGAAGGAGGGTTACAGTGTAGCTGAAGCAGGGTGAAGCTGATTCCCATCCTGCTGATCCCTCCAGCAGCCTTCCCTGTCCTGCGAGGACAAGGGCTCCTGCACAGGCACATCCCATCTGCAGCCATCCCATCTGGGAAGCCGAAAGATGGATTTGTATTAAGTGAACTCATTTTCTCAGGGGGTAAAGGAGGAGGGAAGGATTGTGCTGGGGAAAAGTTAAATATTCACAATATGGGGAGGTTGTGGCTCTGTCCCTGCTAGTCAGAGGTTCAGCTGCCCCCAGATCCATGGACAATGTGTGGATATGTCTGTATCCATGTGAAACCCCACCAGGAACTCTGCAGACAGGCCTGGTGCCCCCAACATATGGGACATGGACTCTGGGGGCAGGTCTGGAGGAGGCCATGAAATTGCTCAGGGGACTGGAGCCCCTCCTCTGTGGAGACAGGCTTCGAGATGGGATTGTTCAGCCTGGAAAAGAGGAGGTTTTGTGGAGACCTCACAGCACCTTCCAGGGTCTGAAGGGGCTACAAGGAAGCCAGGGAGGGATTTTTCATCAAGAACTGGAGTGCCAGGACACAGGGAATGGCTTCCCACTGCCAGAGGGCAGGGCTGGATGGGATATTGGGAAGGAATTGTTCCCTGGGAGGGTGGGCAGGCCCTGGCACAGGGTGCCCAGAGCAGCTGTGGCTGCCCCTGGATCCCTGGCAGTGTCCAAGGCCAGGTTGGACATTGGGGCTTGGAGCAGCCTGGGACAGGGGAAGGTGTCCCTGCCCATGGCAGGGGTGGCGCTGGATGATCTTAGAGGTCCCTTCCAGCCCAATCCATTCTGGCATTTTTCAGTGTGTGTATTTATCTTCACCTGTGTACACCAGGTACAGAAATGCTACTGAGTCTTTATTCCTCAGTTCTGGTTTGTCACCCCAGTGTTGGCCGTCTCTTCCAGCTTGCCCTCAGGGTTGGTGTCACAACCACATCCCTCCAAGGCCAGCCCAGTTCCCTCCTTTCCATGTAGGCAGCACTGCAAGGTGAGCCAGGGTTCAGTTTCTCCTGTGTGCAATAACCCTCTCCCCACACCCAGAGGCTGTGGGTGCCTCACTCTGACCCAGCCCACAATCATCTATGGAAAAAAGAAACTCAACCAAAGGCACCCAACTGGACACTTGGGGCAGATGGGGGTGATTTACTCAGTATGGGCTTTATTTGTGCCAACGGCCTCAGCTGGTCCAAGGTCCTGGGCTCAGAATCACAGGATGAGCTGGGTTCAGGAGGGACCTTAAAGCTCATCTAGTTCTAATTCCACTGCCCTTGTCTGGGATATCTTCACTTGGTCCTTGAAACCCCATCTGAAAATGATCCAGGAGAACTGTCCAGACACTCTCTAACTGTGCAGATGTGAAGTTCTGTACAGCCTAGGACCTGCAGCCCTTTCCTCCAGCCCCCTGGAGAGGGCAGGTGGCACCTGGGGAGGGTGAGGGGCTCCCTCTGGCCACTCTCCTTCTGCTCCTCCAGAATGCAAAGGTGCAGAGATGATTCCCTAATCCTCTTCCTTCTCACACCCCCAGCCCAGCTGAGGCATCCCCTGACTTTCTCTACCCCTCCTGCCTTGCCTGCCCCCTTCCCTCTGTTTGCTTGGGGTGACTCCCAGCTGTATCCTGCCCATCCTGCATGTTCCATGAGCCCTGTACACACTTAATGAACATGCATTTAATGAACGTGCTGCCAGAGGAGCATTGTGCCCACAGGGTCACAGCTGGGACACAGCTGGGACACTTGGGTCACTCTGGGGTGCTTGGGCCAGCCCATGGCAGGTCTGCTCTGAAGGAACAGAAGGGTTTTCTGGGTATGCCAGGATAGATGAGGTCTGGGGAGAGACAAGGAACATTCCTGTGCAACCTGCTGCAAGACACTCTGTTGTTGGTTTATGGACATGTTCTGGGAGGGAGGATGATCCCACCCTGCCCTGCTCTTCCTGCAGTGGCAGCCCAGCAGCACAGGATAGGAATGTGCTGCTCCTCCCTTTTGAACACCCCTTCAAGCACTCCTGTTTCAGCAGTGCCCTTTGACTCCACCATCCCAAGTGGTGCAGCAGGAGAGAGAGGTCACTGATGTGCGGGGCATCAAAATAGCTGCAGAAGAAAGGACCCTGGAGCTGGAATTTCCTGGGAGAGGGCTGGAAGGTGAGCAGGAGCACTGAAGGAGTTAATTGAAGCTCTAGTCACAGGCCCGAAAATTCCAGGTTGTAGCAGGGAGGCGGCGGCTGTTGGGCTGACATTTCTGAAAGGTTAATCTGGAAACAGAGAGAGCACATCTGTACAGGGCTGGGGCTGACTCTTCCTGCAGGTTCCTGCACCTCCTTGGGCTGTGTCACCCAGCAGTTGTTGCACAGAGGTCACCGTGGGGCAGCGTGGGGCTGTGGCCTTGGCATGCAGTGATGCTCCAGTGCCCACCAGGGCTCTGCTCCCAGGCCCCTGTGACAAGGCACAGGAGACTGGCTCTGCTTTGTGCCCCGTGTTGGGCATCTGTGCTTCCCGTTTCCCACGTGGCATTCCACGAAGGACTGGGTGAAGGAGGGGTCTCCCAAGCAGGAGATCCCCTGGGGAGCCAGGGTGCTCGCAATTGCAGTGGGAGTAACTCTGGAGAGGAGCCAATGCTCCTCGAGATGAAGACACCCTGCTTTGACTGGATAATTATATGTTCCCCTCTACCTAATGCTTAATCACACTGGGATCAATTCTCTGCCTTCACATTGGGAGTCTTGTTTGCAAAGTGCCATCCCTCCCCACTCTCTTCAACCCAGTAATCCCAAATGATTCCAGGCACATTCATGGGCCTGTGGGCGCTGCAGAGAGAGGTGGATGTGGGGAAATAGAGAGGGCACATGAAATGGGAATTCACTGACCTTTGCTGTGCTCACAC
This sequence comes from Trochalopteron elliotii, assembly GCA_024734555.1. Classification (NCBI taxonomy): domain Eukaryota; kingdom Metazoa; phylum Chordata; class Aves; order Passeriformes; family Leiothrichidae; genus Trochalopteron; species Trochalopteron elliotii. The sequence goes on from JANPWX010000420.1 coordinate 3,331, forward strand.
CCACCTCTTTCTTTTTTAATAGAGCCTAAAGAAATTGACTCCTGAATCCTATCTCTGCACCTTTGCATTCTGGAGGAGCAGAAAGAGAGTGGCCAGAGGGAGACCCCTGCCCTCCCCAGATGCCACCTGCCCTAGGCTGTGCAGAATTTCACATCTGCAGTTAGAAGGTGTCTGGACAGTTCTCCTGAATCATTTTCAGATGGGGTTTCAAGGACCTAGTGAAGGTATCCCAGCCCAGGGCAGTGGGATTGGAACCAGATGAGCTTTAAGATCCCTTCTAACCCAAGTGTGTCCTTGTTCTGGTCCTAGTAAAGGCTTTTCACCTTTCTTCCCCACGGCCTTGTGGCTGCACCTTCCTGTGTCTGATGTGGCTGGGAGCACCTGAAAACATCTCAGAGGAGCAAGGAGGCAGGAAAAGGGCACCAAAAGATCAGGGTTTTTTCTCTTTCTAGTGGAAGGGGGGACAAGATGCTCTCTTAAGGTCCCCTCCAACCCAGACCATCCTGGGCCTCTTGTGTTGTGTCTCTGCCAAGTTCTGGCCCTGCCTGTGCTCACAGGAGACAGGAGATGTGGGCACACAGTGCAGCGTGGGCAATCAGCAGCTGAGGGAATGTGGGAATGTGCCCTGCTCCAGTGGAGAACCATCCCTTGGGCCTTTGGAAGAGTCACCCTGCAGAGACACAAGAGGATCTTTTTAAGAAGCCTCCACCTGCTCTGAGGCCAGGCATGGGCACACCATGGGGGAGACTCTCAAATACAGAACTAAAAGGGCTCCCCAGACTCACCACCACTGCACTATTGACAAAGTTTATGTTTGACACCTTCCACCTGTTGAATTTCGTGAAGGGCACCAAGACCACTGCTTGTTCCTGGACATTTCCAGCAGCTGCAACACGGCCCCTGCAGACTGGGAGGGACTGGGAGGCACTGGGAGGCTCTACATCAGCAGGGCTCCTCGGCCAGGGGAGCACACCAGGAGGATCTGTGCTGACAGGATTTATCCAGGCACCCAGAGTAGCTCCTGCTCCATTTTCAGGACCTGAAATGATGCACTCCAGTGGGCAGAGAAGTTCTGTGCTGGCAAAGTGACTCTTCCAGCAGAACAGAGCACCAAGGCTGAATCATCCTACCCTCACACCAAATATTGATAACAGATATTTTACACATAACTATATTAGCAGTTGAGATGAAGTTGTGGCAGGTGGGACCCTGTTCTGGGATTGTTCTCCAGAACACCTCAGCTCCCACAGGAAGGGCACCACAGAGAGAACAAGCCCAGCTGTTCCCAGGAGACTTTCCTGGGGAAAAGGAGGGACAGGCACTGAGCTCTGCTCTGTGGTGAGCAGGGACAGCACCCAGGGAAGGGCTGGAGCTGGGCCAGGGCAGGCTCAGGCTGGAGATCAGGAAAGATTCTTCCCCCAGAGGGTGCTGGGCACTGCCCAGGCTCCCCAGGGAATGGGCACGGCCCCGAGGCTGCCAGAGCTCCAGGAGCCTTTGGACAACCCTGCCAGGGGTGCCCAGGGTGGGATTGTTGGGGGGTCTGGGCGGGGACAGGGGCTGGGCTGGATGATCCCTGTAGGTCCCTCCAGCTCACACAGGTGATGTGCCAGGTCTGGTTTCTCCCCTGCAGTCAGCTGTGCCCTGGGTACCAGAGCACTCAGAGCCCACCCCGGGCCAGCACCTGGCAGGGCCAGCCCAGTGACCAGGGGACAGAGCATGGCTGGCCACCCCTGGGTCCTGTGCAGGGACACAGGACATGGCAGGGAGCTGCTGGCTGAGCCTGGGCCCTGCTGTGAGCTCTGCCTGGCCCCAGGCAGGGCACTCCATCTCTGCTCAACTCATCACCAGACCTCATTAGCTCAGGGAAAGGCACTGAGTGTCTGTGGTGTTCCATGGGCTGCTTTGTTCCTCCTGCAATGAAAAACTGCACCAGAGCCTGGCTGGGCAGGGCAGGGAAAGCAAAGCTCCCCTTCTGTCAGTGCACCCACCCCTGCAGCACCAGCAACCCCCCTGGCTGCTGCTTCTCCCAGGAGTGAGTTATGGCCCTGGCAGCTCCTGCTCTGTGATTTCCCTCACATTTCAGGCCTCTCCTGCCTGAGCAATGGGGTTGGTGTGGACGAGTTGTTCCTGTAAATCATCCCAGCACTGCTCCAGCCTGACACATCAATCCCCTCTGTTAAAGGTTCCCACCTGGTCCTGATGGTGCTGCTGAGATTGGGATGTGCCAGGAATCCTTCAGAAGGCTGTGCAGGAAGGGCTGCAGATTTATTCAGGTGTCTCTTGCAGGAAGCTGCTCCATTTCCAGCCTTGGGGAGACTCACCTGGCTGAGGGCTGCCACTGGGCTTGGAGCTACCCTGAGCTCACCCTGCACTGACTGTGAAGCAGCTGGGAACAGGCAGAGAATCCCAGAATGGTTTAGGGGACACCTTCCACAAGCCCCAGTGTCCAGCCTGGCCTTGGACACTGCCAGGGATCCAGGGACAGCCACAGCTGCTCTGGGCACCCTGTGTCAGGGCCTGCCCACCCTCCCAGGGAACAATTCCTGCCCAATATCCCACCCAGCCCTGCCCTCTGGCACTGGGAAGCCACTCCCTGTGTCCTGTCTCTCCATGCCTTGTCCCCAGTCCCTCTCCAGCTCTCCTGGAGCCCCTTCAGGCCCTGGCAGGGGCTCTGAGCTCTCCCTGGAGCCTTCTGTTCTCCAGGTGAGCGCCCCCAGCTCTCCCAGCCTGGCTCCAGAGCAGAGAGAACAGGAAGGAGGGACAGGTGGGGGAAAGCTGGTTTAAAGATTTATTTTATTCTCATTGTCCTGCTCTGATTTTGTGGTAATAAATTCAGTCAATATGTCCAGGTTCAGGCTGTTGTGCCTGTGATGGTGACCAGGGAAGGATCTCTCCCAGTGTTTACCTGTCCCTTTATTTTCTCTCCCCTTTCCAGTTGCAGAGGGCACTGATAAAGCAGCTTTAAGGGGCACCCAACATCCAGCTGGGGCAAACCCACCCCAGAGATTCTGCACATGCGGGGCGGGGGGGGGCAAGGGGAGCAGGAGAAGTGTAGCAAAATTTGAATGAAGACCTGACAGTGAAAGCTGCTCCTCCACAGAGCTGGGCCAGGGGAGCCCTGTGCATTCCATGGCTGTTGGAGGCTGGGCTGGACTGGGAATGCTGAGTGTCCCCCAGCCCATCCCAGGGGCCCGGGAACCCAACACAGCCATGGCCTCTCCATTTCTGCACTGTCTGCTCTCATCCCCACCTGAGTGCCAAACCTGCAGGCACACTCAGGGCACAGACTGAGCAGGTCCTTGGGGTGAAAAGCCCTCCCAGCACCCTTCAGCCTGAGCTGGTGAGCACATCCTGCACAGTCTGGGCTGTTCCTGCACCCCAGCAGAGTGCTGGACACAGTGCCAAGGAGTGGGAAGAGTCCTGGCAGCAGCAGCTGCAGAATGGCTGCTCCAGCCCAGTTGATGCCTGAAGATTTTTGCTTTTTATGTATTTTTCCCATATTTGTGACTTTGTAGACCATTAATGCGTGGTTATACAGCTCCTGTTATTTTTTTCCTATCCTTCCTCTTAGATTTCACAGTAAGAAGCTAACCTTCTAACACATTCCTGAGATACTCTTTAGTCTTATTTTCAAGTAGACAACCTACAAGAAGAACATTCCATTTTCTAATCAGAATTTGAGAAGACATAATGAGAAGTGGGGCGAAGAAGCCCTGGACTAACTCCAGTGGGGCAGCACCTGGGGGCAGAATTACCTAACCAACTGCTCTTCTAATTAGCCAATATATGTTAGATATGCTAATTCGTTAAACCAATAAAGATTGTAAAAATTCAACAATGGGTGTGCCCATGACCATTGAAACACCTGGAAGCTTCCAAATAAAGGTCTGCTTTTTATTTTACTATTTTACCACTGTTACAAAGAGTTTCCTCTTTTGATTACAGGCAGCACAGTCACAGCAGTAGGATCCAGCTGGGGTCACCTCCCAGGTGCTGTCACTGCTCTGAGTTCTGCAGTCCAGGGCTCTGCTGTTCCCAGGGGCAGCACATGGTGGGGTGGGCTGTAACCCATGTGTTATCCATGTGTTATTTGGGTTATCTGGGGGCTCAGCTTTGTGTTTTCTTCCAATCCAGCTGTGTCTCCACTGGGGTGGTGCCTGGGACAGACACCACTGCCCAGACTTCCTCTGCCTCGAGTTACTGGGACTGGCTTCTCCTCCCCACTTTGTTTGTTTGTTTGTTTTCCATCTCCTTGTGTATTTTTGTGGCAGACTCCTCCTCTCCCAAGGCCCCTGGCTGTCCTGGCAGCTGCAGGGACTTGCAGGAAGGCTGCTGGAGAGCAGCGGCAGAAAATGAACACGGAATTTGTGCCCGGGAGCAGCCGTGCCCGCAGCGCCATCCCGAGTGTCACCGAGATCTCACAGAGGGAGGAGAGCACGGCAGCACCACCTGACCAGTCACAGCAGCTCTGATTTCAGATCTGCAGTGCTCCCAGCAGAGTTAGCAAATGAGTTGCAGACCGGGAACTATCTGCAAATAGTTTCCAATAATGAATTGAGGTGCGAAAGCTGCAATCTGCTCTGAGACAATCTGTAAACAGAGGGAAGGAAAATTCACCAAAAAAAATTATTCATTTCGGATTACTCCTCTAACTCATGTCTTGACTTGAAAATCTCCAGGGCCTGCAGAGATTTCCGGGGATGCTCCTGAACCTTGAGCAGAGCTGTGTTGGGGCAGGCACAGGGATGTGAGACAGGTCAGGGCATCCCATCAACACCTGGCCAGCTCTTCTCCCCCCACTGACAGGGATTTGCCACCAAACATGGACCAGCTCCATGGGTCGTCCAGAGGCCCTGAAAGTAAATCAAAAATTGGACTCTTCCCCTTTTGCTGCTGCCATCAACAAAGAGGAAAAGGAGCCACCCTGGAGCAGGAAGCAAAGCAGAGGTGGGATGGGGAATGGGGAAAGGAGAGGACACAGGGATAGGGAAGCAGGGCAGGCTGGAGGAAAATCACAACTTCAAGCTGGACCAGACCGTGTGGGACACACAGATGTGCCCACCATGGTGTGGCAGTCCTGGGTAAGAGCACTGGAGGGGCTGGGCATGGTGTGATGCACCAGGAACTGTGCCCAACCACTCTCTGAAACTTCCAAACAGCCTGAGGAGGAGAAATTGGCCCTGAAGAAGAAGGAAATCCTCAAGAACAGCCTGAGGGTCCCTGGGGGCACACCAGGAGGAACCCCCTGGCCCCAGGCAAGGGGAGCCATGAGCAGGCTGTGCCTGAGGGATGTGAAGGACTCAGTGTGGCACTCCCTGCACAGCTCCCTGGTGAGTCTGGGACTGCCAGGGCACTTGGCATGGCTTGGAGCTGGAGAAACTGGCTAAAGAGCAAAATACTGCACATGGAAAAGAGACACATATGGAGCTGGAGGAAGGTGCAAGATGGGAAGCTGGGGTAGAGCAGTGATTACTTGTTCAGTTCTCTGTGAAGATTGCCTTGAGCTGCTCCTGGGTCCTCCTAGGCAGGATCTTCAGCTGGGACAGGCCAGGTTTAAGCAGTTTGGTCATTCTGCCCCATGGATCTCCAGGTGCCACAGTCTGGCTCTTTAGTTTTTAGCTCTTTTAGTCAGTGCCAAGTCTTCAACCTCACCATGGACATCAGGGGAGTGGACTGGAGCACTCTGAGGCATTTCATGGAGAGGTGTGAGGCAATGCTGTCTTCTTTAGAGTTGAAGCAGATTAATTGATTGTTAGAATTAAATAAGTAAATAGAATTCTAGTGTGTGTTTCCCTGAAAATGTAATGTGTGGGACTGCAGAGAATGGCAAAGTTCTCAGCAGAATCCCCCAGTACTGACCATGCCAAACTGGGCAGAAGATTGGAGAACCAAAGTATTGCTCACACTCCAAGGAGGTTTTAGACAAAGCCTGACCCCAGACATCACCTGGAGAGAACCTGGGGCAAGCCAGACTTTTTCAAACCTTTTTTTCTGCCCTGAAACTTGCTCTATATTCAGGGGAGTGCAGGAACACTCAAACAGCTGAAATCTGGTGGATTTGTCTTTGATCCAGTTTTGCAATTATTGTCCCAAATTCCCATGATCCCAGCAAATGCCAGGGTTTGCCCTTCTGGAGCTGCTGGTGTTAGACCCAGCTAACCCTGCTCACCAGCCACTGAATTACTGGGGCATTATTGCTGCTCTGGACCACAGAGGTTTTCCAGAGGATGTGCTGCAACTTTCAAGGCTTTACAAGAACTATTTCAGCTTTAAGAAATAACCCCAAGAAAATGCTGTCAGTGCTGTTCAACCAGCTCCTAATGAAGGCTTTAGAAACATCCCTGTCAAGGCCATGGCTTTGCTCTGCTGGCAAAGGGGAGGGGAACATTTGGGCACCCAATTCCACAGGGGAAGTGGCAAATGAAAGTCATGGAATTGAGGATCTTGGCAAAAAAACACTGAGTACAGTGAGAAGGAGGTGTGGTTTTGGCAGCAGCCTGAGCCTGGAAGAGCTCCTGGGATTAGGCCACCTCCTGGTGGCCCCTCCATCGTCCACCCTTGCACAGAGCAATGCAGACCCTGCAGTGACAGCTGAGAACTGCTCCTGCAGAGTGTCCCCAGGAAAAGCAAAGTGCCCACGTAGCTTCCTAAAGCAAGGGGTTTTCAGGAAAAGACAGAAGGCTGCAGGAAAACAGAATGCAGCTCTGTGGGAAGGCTGCATGGAAATCAGCTCCTCCCGTTGAAAACTTGACTCTCTGCAGAGCAGCTGCTGGTTCAGAGCCCTGGCAGCAGCACCAAGAGCTGAGAATCCAAAGCCCTTGTTGCCACATCCTGCAGGACCAGCACTCCCAGGCTGTGCTGGCCAGTCCCTGAGGAGGGGATGACACTCAGGACACTCAGGCCATGCTGCTCCTGCAGGGGGAAATGTCACAAATGTGTGGAGCTGAGGTGCCACCAGGAGTGCTGGAGGATGCTGTGAGAATGACACACAAACCACATCTCCAGCAAACCTTTCCACATTCCTGGGCTGGAGGAACATCCATGGGGCTCCTGCTTGCCCTGGGGCTGCTGTTTGTGCCACCTCTTGGCTGAGGATGTAAAATGGGCAGCATAAGGATGCTGGTTTGGGGGTTTTTGTGTTCCAGAGACCTCAAAGCCCTGAAGAGCACCTGCACCCCAGTGCAGGCTCAGGAGCTCAGGGAGCTGGTGCAGGTGTTACAGATGTGCCTGGGTGTAGCTGGAGGGGTTTCTGGCACTGCAGGTGCTACTGGGATGACGGGGCAGTGCTGCTGCCTCGCTGAGCAGTGTCCCTCGGTGGGACCCCAGAGCCATCAGAGGGTGCTGGCACCAGGGCTGAGCTGGGCTTTGACCCACGCTGCCAAACGGTGCAGGGCCATCGCTGTCCATTCCTTCACAATGAAATAATCCTCTGTTTCCTGCCTGTTTGCAATTAGCCTCCTGCAGCAGATGAATAATCCGTCCTTGTTGAGTCGACAGAGACACTTGGAACGGGGACAGACAGCGCGTCCCGCCCCGCCCGGCAATCGCCGGCACGAAGGGAGGGAAAACATGGACACGCCGCTAATTCCCAGCAACAATCCCGTAAATTTAGCAGAGCTGGCACAAGGCAGGCGACAAATGCAGCGAACAGGGATTGGAGGAGCCGCGGAACTGCTGCCACCCGGCAGAGCAGCCCCCGGGCACTGAGCGTGGCTGGAGAGAGGGGTCAGGGAGGGCGAGGGCAGCCCCCGGGCCGGGCTGCTCGGAGCTGGGGGTGCCAGCCCACGGCCCCACAACCCCCGTGGGAGAGCTGCTTTCTCGCCGTCAGAAAATCAAAGCCATTTTCAGAAGGAGAACAGATTTTGGTTGGGAGGTGAGGGAAGCGGAGGGCCAAGAATAGAAGGGAACAGTGGGCGGAATTCTGACTCCCTGCTGCATTCAAAGTAAAGTACAGGACAAGTTTCAGGGAAGCAGCGGGGCAGCCCTCGGGGAGCTGGCAGGGACAGGGGAGCCGGGCAGGGCGCTGGGGCCGGCGCTGCTGCCCCGGGGGACACGGAGGGGCAGCGGGGCAGGGACAGCACCAAGCAGGGACAGCAGCGCAGTTATCTCAGGCAGGCCCCGAGGCAGCAGCCACAGCCCCCCGACGGGGATTTCAGGGGAGACAGGGATTGATTTCAAGGGAGACAGGGATTTTACAGCAGGGGATGATGCTGGGTGGCAGCGCTGATGTGGATTTTAAGAGCGACAGCGCCGAGCGTGAAACGGAGAGAAATCACTCCGGTCACCGAGCGCTGAGCGCTGTCCGAGCGCGGCATTTTGGGGGGGGTCGTGTCCGTCTGCACGGCCGGGCCCGACGCCATCTGTGCGGCCACGGCAGGAACTGCACTGACCGGCCGGGAATTCGGGAATGCGGGGTCAGGGGAGGAGGGAATTGCCTTGGACCAGCCGGGAATTCGGAAATGCGGGAATGCGGGAATTGGAGATATAGGGAGGCAGGAATTGTACTGGATCGGCCGGGAATTCGGGAATGCGGGGTCAGGGGAGGAGGGAATTGCATTGGACCGGCGGGGAATGCGGGAATGCGGGGTCAGAGGAGGAGGGAATTGCATTGGACCGGCCGGGAATGCGGGGTCAGGGGAGGAGGGAATTGCATTGGACCAGCCGGGAATGCGGGAATTGGGGATTTGGGAGGCAGGAATTGCACTGGACCAGCTGTGAGGTTGGGAAGACAGGCTGAGGAGAGGGCATCACCTTGTGCTCCACTGTCACCTCTGTCCCCTCAAGGGCGGCACTGCCGGGGCTTGGCACAGGGCTGCTGCCATGGGCTCCGTGTGGTGATCCCTGAGATTCTGGGAACATCAGGCAAAGCCAGCACAAGTCTGAGACTGCTGCAGGTGCCAGGCAAGACAGCCCTGAGCATTTCCCTGCTGCAGGAACTGCAATTTTGGCTTCTTTTCTCCATGAGAGATTCCTGCAGAGCTGAAGGCTTTGCCCAGAGTCTGCTGGAAGTGAGAACCTTGGCTCTATTCACAGAATCCCAGAATCCCTGAGGCTGGAAAAGCCCTCCAAGGTCATTGATTCCAACCTGTGTCCAATCCCCACCTTGTCCCCACCCAGAGCACTGAGTGCCACCTCCAGGCCTTCCTTGGACACCTCCAGGGATGGGGACTCCAAACCTCCCTGAGCAGCCCCTGTCAAGGCCTGACCACCCTTTCCATGGGGAAATTCCTGCTGATGTCCAGCCTGTCATTTTTACTGAGTGCTGCAGCTCAGGGGTTTGCAGATGGGCAGTGTGAAAGATGTGCTGCTGCCCTGGGCATCCCGGGGAGGATGGACAGGGCTGAAAGGGACTTTTCCCTGTGGAATGGGGCCATGGTGCTGAGGCCATGTCCCAGCTCCATCTCTGTGTCAGGAGTGATGCTCAGGGAGCAGTGCAGGAACAAGGCAGGTATGGAGGAGACAAATGGCAGACTCTGCAGACAGATGCTGGCATGGCAAGGACTGCAGGGATTCCTTATCCATCCTCCTGAGGTTTTCCAAGCCCAGAGCCCAGCTGGCCCTTTGGCTAACACCCCTCCCATGCCTTTCTCACCTTTCACAGTCCTGCTCTTCCTTTTCTGCCACTTCCATTTTCCGCTGGGCTGCAGTCCTGAGGACAGGGAGCCGAGGAGAACCATGACACCATGAAGGAGCCTGGCTGAGACTCAGCCCCACCCAGCCTCAGCTCCTCACGTGCAGTTACTCACCTCAGAACAGGCAGGGGGCAGGAAAATGGGCCTAAGCAGGTGCCCAGGTGAGTGTGTCTGGTCAGTCCCACCTGTGACTGTCTGAGCTCCCAGCAGAGCAGCAAGAGGAGCCCCTGGGAACTCCTCCATCTCCCACAGCTGTTGCAGGGACCATGCTCAGCTCTGCTCCAACAGGGCCTTGTGGACAGGGGCTGTGCCCTGGAAAACTGCAGCCTGAGAAGCTCTTGCACCACTGCCTGAGTGTGGAAAGACCTTTGGTGTCTGGGGCTGCTCTTCCTCCAGCTCCAGAGGGTCTGTGAATCACATGGACAACTTGATGTCACCCTAAGGCAAGAGAGAAGCCACCTCTGAAGGGCACCGTCCTGTGTGCGTGTGACAGAGTGCTCTGGAATATGTAAAACATTCTCAGAGTGAGGAAGATCACTGAGAGCTTTACCAAAACTGACTTGAGAAGCTGTTTCAAAGCATTCCGAATGGAGCTTGCAACTATCTGGCTGTGTTTGCTGTTCCCTGGTAGGAGTGGGTGGTGGGTGCCTTCTGCAGCACTGCCAAGGAGCTGCTGGGGATGTCTGAGCTCTGCAAACCAGCCTGGTGCAGTGTCCCTGGAGTGGCAGCAGTGTGTGTGTCACTGGAAAGGGAAGATGGGCTCCAGGAGCACAGAGAAGTCTTTAAGTCAGGTAGAGCATCCCTCCAGCCCCTCACCTGATGGTGGAAGCACTCATCCCACTGGATGGATGGAATCACTGATGCTCATGGCTGGGTTGGCCCCTAGGCCAGGATGGTGATGCACTGGGCAATAGAAATCCAGGAGGGAACCTCAACCTCCAGTTTCAGGAACTTGTGGCAGTGCCCTGGGGTTGTTCCCCTTCCCAGGGGGGTGGGAAAGACCCAGGGGGTTTTCCTGTTGAACCAGGGCTGAGCTGAGCACCTCTGAAGGAGGAGTGGGACTGGGGAAGTTCCCAAAGCTGCTGACAGCTCATGGTGTCCCCTGGGGTTTTCCTGGCAGTCCTGTCCTGGTGTCCTGGCTGCAGCAGGTCCATAGTGAGCTCTGATCACTCAGGATTTTGGAGAGCCCTGCAGCGTGTCCAGAACATCTCCCAGCGTGTTCCCCACCCCACATGCAGCCTGCCAGCCTCACAGCTCCTGGCAAACACAGCTCCCCACTCACTCCTGATAACAACAGCCTAAAAAAAAGGGAAAGAAAATGGATTTTCCCCCTTCCTTTTTCAGGAATTCTGGCAAGATGTCAAACTGCTCCGCTGCCTCTCAGAATGGAGAGCGTTGCCCAGCTCTTCCCCGTGCCCGTCTGCCAGGCCTGAAGCGATTGCAGAGCTTATTTTGGGCAGCTGAAGCGGCAGCAGGAGCGGGAGGGGAAGGCTGGGCTATCAGTCACCGGGAGATGCTGCTCACTCCCCCGGAGGTGTTTACAGGAGGGGCGTGAGTGTGAGCTGGAGCCAGCTGCCATTAGCATTGCAGATCGGGCACTTGTTAGCAGAGTGCTTCGCCCCTGCTTTACAATTTGCTAATAATAAAACATTTGTTCCCGGCAAACAAACGCCCAGATTTATGTCTTGCTCACAAAGGACTCCAATAGATATATTGATACCTTGTGAAGCTGCAGCGGGGAGAGGGATTGAAAAGCTGCTGTTTACTTGACTCCATCCAGCTCCTCTATTGATGACTGGGAGGCATTTATTTCAGCGAGGATAGAGCACTCAGAACTGCGAGCTCTCTGTTGCCAATAGTGCCATATTTAGGGTTATTATATCACCATAAAACAGCTTTATGGGGCCATGAATATCGGGGCATGTCGATACCCACCACTGCACCGTGACTGTGCCTCCTGCCTGGCAGGGCTGGCAGGGCCCAGGAAACAGGGAAGAACAGATTCCAGGGGAGGAATGGGCACAGGAAGAGCTCTTGGAGCTGCCACCTGCCCTGCTGCTGAGCCCAGTGAAGAAAGCTGGTGTGCAGGCCTGTGCTGGCCCTGGGGACTCCATGTCCCAGTGTCGCCCTCAGTTTTCTTGATTTCGAGTGTTTGAAATCTTGCAGTGCAGATTCTCATGCAGCTTCAAGAAAACAATGCATATTTTTAGAATTTATCTATTGTGTTTACATATTTCTCCTCTGGGAGGAGAGCTGTGATTGATGGTGATGTTCACCATCCAGGTCCAAGAGGTGGTGATCTGTGGAGCCAATCTCTTGCCTGTTGTACAAATGTATATAAGAATGAAGTCAGATAATTAAAATAGAGGAGCTTTCCCTTGACCTGCTGTGCCTGCCTCGTCCTTTGTGTGTCTGAAACTGTGACATCCCAGCACATGGAGCCAGTGCAGGGATGCCAGTGCTCTGGGAATGGCTGGGGATGTGCTGGCACCAAACAAGAAGGGCAGGAGCTCCAGCCCTCCCCAGGCGTGGCTGCAGGGTCACGGTGAGGGCTGGAGGCTGCTGTGGGGCTGCCAGGCCAGCACGGAGGGGACCTGGCAGAGCAGCATCCCCTGCTCTCCACCTGGACAAGAACCTGCTCCTGGGATCATTCTCCAGAGTTTCTCAGCCCCCAGGGGCAGCACAGCACGGAGGGAAGGAGCTCAGGAATTCCCCAGGAGGAATTTCCTGGGGAAGGGGAGGGACAGGCACTGAGATCTGCCCTGTGGTGAGCAGGGACAGCACCCAGGGAAGGGCTGGAGCTGGGCCAGGGCAGGCTCAGCCTGGAGATCAGGAAAGGTTCTTCCTGCCCAGGCTCCCCAGGGAATGGGCACGGCCCCGAGGCTGCCAGAGCTCCAGGAGCCTTTGGACAGCCCTGCCAGGGGTGCCCAGGGTGGGATTGTTGGGGGGTCTGGGCAGGGACAGGGGCTGGACTGAATGATCCCTGGGCGTCCCTTCCAGCTCAGGATATTCTCTGATCCTGTGATTCTTCTACAGGAGCAGTTCCAGCCCCAGGAAGGACAGACAAGCCCTGCTGGGACACCCTGGAGGGGATATACTCCCCACAGCTAAAACCTTCCACAGCCCAAACACCCCCGTGGGTCCGGGCTGTCCCCCCCATTCCACATTCAACTGCTGCATCCACCCCCAGGTGATCCCTCATTCCTGGTGATCCAGCACGGCTGGAGTGAGCTCTGCGGGTGCAGGAGGAAGCACAGCCCTGTAACCTCTCCAGAACAGGCTCTCCCTGTCAGCTCCCATCCTCTCTTACATTTTAGCTGCTAAATAATGCACTAATGGAAAAGGAAACCTTAGCCAGGGCAGTCAGATTAAGATGCAGAGCAACCACAGCTTTTACCTTTCATTTTCTGGCTCCAAATGCTGCATTTCTTAGCTTTATTTCTATGCATTTTGTCGTTGGTGGGTTTCTTTTGCAAGGGCTTTCCAAGAAAAAGAGACAGATTTTGACTGCAGCACTTGAACTTTTGTTACCAGCGTTCCCCTTGCAATAAATTTTGGCTTCGAGAGGAAGCTGCTGGATCTCAGAAACCACAAACAGAAGAACTAAAGCACAGAAAAGACTGAGGTGCCTTCAGCCTTTTGAGAACACTCTGTTAAGGTGCTCTAACTCTTGGATTGTATTTTAGCCCGTCTTTCTGCTCACTGCTGTATTCACCTTTGAGGGGCAGTGGCCTTTCTCTTTACAACCTGAGAGGGTTTTATTCTGACTATTAAATTAGTAATTAGCACCTCATTTAGCTGGGATCTCCAGTGCCCAGACAGTATTGATTTGTCAGGGATGGAAAGATGGAGCCTCTTTCACTGTGGTTTTGGGCACAGAGTCAAGGGGACTTCTCAGCTATTTAAAGGTGCATTTCCTGAGCAGAGGACAGGCAGGATGGAACAGGGGACAGGGAGGTTTTGTCACTGCAGGTGTCTCATCCCTGCACTGTTCTGCTCAAATCCCACCTGGCAAAGTGCCCCTGGGCAGGACACAGGAGCTGGAGGCTCCCCAAAGCTCCAGAGGACACCCCATTCCCAGCAAGGCACAGTCACCCATGTCCTGCTCTTCCAGTCCCCACAGACAGACCATTCTCAGAACCCTTGGGATGTAAAAATCCTTTCCTGCGAGGCTGTGGTGCCTAGGAGGGACCCCAGGCTCAGGGCTCACCTCAGCTGGGCCAGCAATTGCCAGAGTCACCTGAGTGTTTTAACAAGAGCTTGTGATTCCTCTGGAGAGTTCTCAGCTGGCTCTGGAGAGAGAAATGAGTGTAGGAATTTGGCTAAGGAAAGGCAGGGCAGTGGTGCAGTCCCCATCCCTGGAAATGGGGAAAGAATGAGAAGTGGCAACTGGGGACACTGTTTAGTGACAATGGTGGGATTCCATCAAAGGTTGGACTTGAGCTTCGAGGAATTTTCCAAGTTCCTTGGATGTAGGGAAGGGGCCTCACTGATGTTTTGTGTGTTATATTCACTCCCCTTTCACCTGAAGTTTAAACCAGAGCATAATTCAGCACCACCCAGAGCTGAGTCCAATCCCAAGCATTCAGCAAATGTTTCATTGGAAGCAGCCATTGATAAACTGGTGCAGCATCACTGAGGAATCCTGGCAAACTCAGGGGAGGAGGTGCCAGAGACCAGGACAGAGGCAGGAAGTCACAGAGCTCCACATGAGCATCTGCAAACCAGCACAGGAGAATTCCTGTCACAGTGACCAGGGAACGGGCACGGCCCCGAGGCTGCCAGAGCTCCAGGAGCCTTTGGACAGCCCTGCCAGGGATGCCCAGGGTGGGACTGTTGGGGGGTCTGGGCAGGGACAGGGGCTGGATCAATGATCCCTGTGGGTCCCTTGAGCTCAGGATATTCTGTGATTCTGTGAATTCCTTTTGGAGTCAGCTTACAGAATCACACAATCACAGAATGCCTTCCCTGGAAGGACCCACCAGGATCATCCAGCCCAGCCCCTGGCCCTGCCCAGACCCCCCACCAGTCCCACCCTGGGCACCCCTGGCAGGGCTGTCCAAAGGCTCCTGGAGCTCTGGCAGCCTCGGGGCCGTGCCCATTCCCTGGGGAGCCTGGGCAGTGCCTGAACCCTCTGGGGGAAGAGCCCCAAGGCACCTGGAGCACACGTGGAGTCCAAGCCATGGGAGGGGACCCATGGAAATGCTGGAGGCTCAGCAGAAGTCTCTGCTGGAGTTTAAATGCAGGCAGGAGGATGCTCTGAACTCCAGGGCTGCCCAGCCTGGCAGGAGCAGCACCTCAGCCTGCACAGCTGTGCAGGGGATCAGCAGCTCAGAGAGGCTTTGCCCACAGCTGTGCAGCACAAGGGCAAACATATGGAAAGAAAAAGCCTTTACAAATAATCTTAATCTAATCTGGGGCTGGAGGCTCTCTGCATTTAGCCACAATCACACATCACAGCAGGCAAACAAAGTGTGTTTCAGGGCTCTGTGCTGTTCACGGGCTGGCTTGGGGGCAGTCCAGTGCCACAGCCACGTCCTCTGGGGTCACAGGAACTGGCCATTGTCACACTGGGCATCTGCCTGTCACCTGCAGCATCACCCGCCCCTGGCACTGCCCAAGAGCAGCTTAGTGAGGATCCAAACAGCACAAATTTACAAGATGCCATCTCCAGATAAAGCCTGGAGACATTTAAGGGATTATGGGACTTAATTTATCTGCAACAGCCGATGATCTTTCCATGGCAGAGCAGTTCCCTTGGTGCAGTGGAGTGCAGGGAGGTGAGAAACTGCTCTGGGCTCTCCAGGTGTGTGGGGGTTTTAACTTTACAGCATCACAGAAATTTTAAATGGGAAGGGGACCTTAAAGCCCATCCAGTGCCACCCCCTGCCATGGGCAGGGACACCTTCCACTGTCCCAGGCTGCTCCAGGACAGACCATTGTCAGAATCCTTGGGATGTAAAAAACCTTTCCTGCAAGGCTGTGCTGCCTAGGAGGGACTCCAGGCTCAGGTCCCATCCAACCTGGCCTTGGACACTGCCAGGGATCCAAGGGCAGCCACAGCTGCTCTGGGCACCCTGTGCCAGGGCCTCATAACCCTTCTCCCATCAGAGGATTCCCATTCCCACAGCTCCCAGCAGGGGAGGGGCTGAAGGCTTCTGTCACACCTGGGTGTAGAAATGTGTTATAACAATACCTGCTGCTATTGCTTCCACCAGCAGTGGGTCAGAAATCTGGATTTTCCATTCTGCCCCTCAGAGACACCTCGTGAGCCTGGATTCCCAGTTGGGAAAGCATCCCCCACTTTGCCAGGTCTCAGCCCTGCCCTGCCAACCCACCCTGCAGCCTGAATCTGACCACTGGGACATCCTGAGCAGGAGGAGAGGAGGGATCAGCTGGCTCTGGGAATGAGCAGCCCATGGGAGATCACTGGGAGGAACAGGGTGGGTTGGGGGCAGTTCCAGGCACTGGAGCCAAGGGATGTCACCTGCAGCTCACCTAAATCTTTCAGGGCAGGCTGGTGTGGAGAGCAAAGATTGAAACCCTGGAGACCTGACCATCAGATGGCCTAAAGGCAGAGGACAAGGGACACAGAGCCCTGGCTTTGGGCCCTTGGACTGCAGCAGGGAGCTGCAGGAAGAGTCAAAGGCAGGGAACACTGCAGTGACCAGCAGTGCTGTTTGTCAGACATGGACAGGACGGGCCTGGGCAGTCCAGGGGACACTCCTGGCAGGGCTGGGAGCAGTGGTCAGTCTGGAGTGGGCACCAGGAGCTGTGGGGTGTGACCTCTGCTGCTCCCCTGGGGCACTCAAATCCCAGTCCTGGTGCTGCAAGCACTGGGAGGGTTTTCCCCAGCACTGGGTTGAGCTGGGGCTGCCATGGGGGGCTCACTGGGCAATCCAGGGGAGGAAAGCACTGATTGAACCACCCCAGGTGCCTCCCAGGAGTTCACAGAGTTGTGGGCAAACTGTGCCACTGGGAACTCACTGAAAATCCACAAAATGACAGAAAAAAACCCCAGTTTTTTGTGTTTCAAGCTAATTAACCCAATATCAATTGAAGCAAATTTGCAAACAGGCCCAGTCCCCATCTCCTGCCCTTGGGGGCTGCTGGGATGCAAAAGAAGGAGCAAGGAGTTCCCTGGCAAGGGGGGGCTGAGCAGCAGCCAGGATGGGCTCCAAGCAGGAGGTTTTTATGGTCTGGCCTTGGCATCCCAGATGGACTCAGGGCTTCCCCAGGCTCCCACAGAAGCTGCTCCCCAGCTGGTGCGTGGTGCTCACAGGCTGCTCATTTCCTGCTCAGGGCCCCTGGCTGCTGCCATCAGCAGAGTCAACAGGACTCCTACAAATAGTTCAAACAGCTTGGAGTTAAGTTTGTGGAAATTTGTGGCTACTGGGAAGTGGATTTATCTTTAGCAGGGCTCAGGAGCAGGGGAGGAAGGAGGGAAAGAGGTCAGAAGAAAAAAAAGTCTGTTAAATTCAAGGACATTTGGGAAAATCTCTGAAAAAATCTGATTATTTTTAGTCAAAAATTTTAATCAAAAATGAGGAGTTTTTTAAAAAATAATTTTTGAGCTCTCGGGTTGCCTGGGCTTTCAGAGGAGAAACAGAAAAACCTGGCAGTGCTGTCCAAAGGCTCCTGGAGCTCTGGCAGCCTCAGGGCTGTGCCCATTCCCTGCTGGACCTGTCAAGGTGGGCAGAGCCCTCTGTGCCCTGGGGAGGGTGGGGTGTGTTCCCCCTCCCTGTGCCAGGTTTGTGGGGTGCAGGTAAATCCCGAGTCAACAAGGGAGACAAAGCCCTGTCCCCAATGCTCCCTGATCCTTTCAGTCCCCAGGGACCTCCCTGGGACACCCTGCAGGTGGATTCCTTGTGTCCATCCCCCTCCAGGGGCTGGGAGGAGCAGATAAACCCCTGGTGAGCACTTAGGGAAGTTGTCCCTGTTAGGTCTCAGGGTCACATCCCACCGTGTAGGGGCAGGGTTGGACACCAGTGCCAGCACAGAGCTGCTTGGGATCTCCTTGAGCCCAGTGGAGGGCTGACAGCTCTGCTCCCTGATCTCATCAGCCCCTACTGGGACACCCTGTGCACATGGAGTGTCCTGGCTCCATCCCCACCAAGGCCAGGGCAGAGCTGGGGAGCTCCTCTGCCCATCCCAGCTCGGCTCAGCTCGGCTCAGGCTGCCATCCTGACTCCTCTCACAGCACTGACTCCACCAGCCTTTGGCCATGGATGGCCTGGGCTTGGTTCAGCTGCTCAGGGCATGGTGCTGTAACCCACAGTGGGTTCCATCCCCACATGGGCCATTCACAGTTGGACTGGATGGTGCTGTGGGTCCCTTCCAACTCAGGGCATTCTGTGAGTCTGTGAAAATCATCTCAAACCTCCCCCTCTGGACACACATTCCCTTTCCAAGCTGCCCAATTGCCCATCTGTGCCTGGTTGGAGGAGGTTGCTCCCACACTGTTCCCCTTGTTATAAATGTGTATTATAAAGCTGGCTTTTGGCAAGGTGTGTGCTATATGAATAATAACATTGTATTAAGGATATAAGTTTTTATTTCTGTTATTAGTAAAGAAAACTAGGCATAGTGGTAGTAGTTGACAGATGTGCTTAAACTGTCTGTTTGGTCGGGAGAACATCCAGTGAACAGGTAGAGAAGGCCCTGCCATTGATACACCAACTATCAGCATCTCCCACCTGAAGAGAGTCTGGACCAAGGCCCAGGCTGGAGGTGATGATGAAGACACAGCCCAGAAACACACGTGCTCTGAAAAGGGGGACCCAAGGAGGGACCATGCAAAACAATTCCTGGAACATGGAAACTAGTTTATGGAAAAATATGAATATTCAACAGACTGATGCACTAGAAAGGGGATTTAAAGAATGTCTCTGATACAGCAGGGTGTGGACTTGGCTGAATACCAAGTCACCCGGCCCAGCCGTACTTTGCTTTTTTTCTATCTCCTAATTGTCTTACTTTCTATTAAACCTATTTCTTAAAATTTACATAGAAAGTGATCCTCATTTTTCACACCCTCCAGCACTGACTGGGACACGCTGGGAGCAGCTGCTGGGCCAGGATCATTCCCAGGCTGGGCTGCCAGACGGTCAGGGCTGAACATTTAATCAAGCACAGGCGTCCTGTGCCCGGCCAGAGCTGCTGAGAGCACTCAAGGAGATGGAAATGTAACATTTGAATGAATGGCCCTTTAATTACACCATCACTGCCCTGCTCTTTCTGTGCCTGCTGCAGAAAGCCCAGGGAATGTTAATGGAGCAGCTCCCAGCCCACAGCCGCTGCTGCCTGCCTGCAGTGAGCAGGAATTAAGCAATTAAGGCAAAGGAGGTGAGTCCTGGTCTGCAGCCCCAGTGAAATGCTCCCTTCCAGGACTGGGGACGCTCTCGGAGCAGCTGTCCCTGGTGGAAATCCAGTTTAAGCTCCTGGATCCATGCAAAAGCCCAGCAGGAGAGGCCGTGTCTTAGTCAGGCTAATGCAGCATTTGAACTGCACAATGAGCCCAGCTCTTCTAGGGATTTCATCCAAGCACAAGCTTGGACTGACCTTTTCTTGTTTTTTTATTTTTTTTTTTTGGGTGGTGGAGGCATTCTGCTCAGAGAGAAGCACCATTGGAGTAGAATACAAAAGCTTTAAAAAAACTCCCAAAGCCAAACGTTTCTAAACCTCCTTTGTAATCCTCAGCTGGGAAGCAAATTGGCTGTGCCCTGGCTGAGCCAGGGCTGAGCTGTCCCTGGGAGCCCTGGGGGGGACATGGCACACACCTCTCCTTGCTGCAACTCTGCTCCTTCAGGAGAACACCAGCACCTACAGGGGCTCCAGGAGAGGTGGAGAGGGACCTGGGACAAGGGATGGAGGGACAGGACACAGGGAATGGCTTCCCACTGCCAG
>JANPWX010000420.1:23257-40165 GCA_024734555.1 Trochalopteron elliotii
CTTCCCTTCCCTTCCCTTCCCTTCCCTTCCCTTCCCCCTGTGGACAATCCTGAGCTCTGTGGAAAGAAAAATAGAATATCTACCTGAGAGATACCTGTGCTTTACTGAAAATTTCTTTGTTTAATGCCAGGGAGAAGCAGGCTCAGGGGGAGAACCTTTGCTGTGCAGCTGCATTCAGCCTGAGAGAAGGGGAATCTGGGGATACAGCTCCATGTGTCCAAACATTGTACAGTATTTGTCATGCAAATAGGGAAAACAACTTAAAACCTTCACAAGTGTGAAAACCAGTAGCAGTGGCCTAGAAAACATCTCCTGCTGGGATAAGGAATTCACTCACAGTCACCCATGGCCTTCCAAAGCAGGGATGCTGTTGGAAATGCTGGAGAGGGTTGGTCAAAGAGCACGGAGCAGGATCTCATCCCTCAAGAAGGAACAAAATCCTGCAGCCAGTCTGCTTGGCCTGAGGGATTGTCCCTTTTGGGGGCACTGGATTTCCTCTCTCAGCTCTTCTGAAGTTTCTCTGCCTTCTGCACAGCTGCTCATTCTCTCCTGAGCTGTTCAGTCCGTAAATCATGGAATTGTGAAGTCATGGAATGGTTTGGGTTTGAAGGGACCTTGAAGCCCATCCAGTGCCACCCCTGCCCTGGGCAGGAACACCTTCCACTGTCCCAGGCTGCTCCAAGGCCCAATGTCCAACCTGGCCCAGAACAGCTGAGGGTAGCAAATGCTGAGTTGTCACAGAATAATAGAAAGGTTTTGGTTGCCAGGGGCCTCTGGAAGTCTCTCCTTCCCTCTTCTGCTCTGAGCAGGGCTAACTCTAAACCTGGACCAGGTTTCTCAGTTTTGGTTTAGAAAATTTCCAGGGATTGAGATTTTCCCCACCTCCCAGGTCCTGAAAGTGAAGAATATTTCCCTGGAAATTTTCCCAGTTGCAGCTCATGCCCATTCTCTGTTAAACCTCATTATGCAGCCCTGAGAAGAGTTTGGCTCCATCCTCTCCACAGCCCCTTTTAGGTGACTGTTTTTAGAGCACTTGCATTTCATCCAAGCCAGTCTAATTTGAATCCTGCCCCTCACTCCAGGTGGGCATTCTTCACAGGGCTCAGCCTCCCAATCCCATCCTGTAAACCAGGAATTAAAACTGAAAACAGGATCAGCCTCAGGCCATCCCTGTGTGAACAGCCCTCCTGCCTGGACAGAGTTTTGGAGGAGCCCTCTGGGAACAGCCTTCCCCTGCTCGCACCCCCATCCTCTCAAGAAATCTGGATCTGTTTCCCTGCTTTTCTCAGGGAACATTCTCCTGTGCTCTGTTAACAGCCTTAAAGTCAAGAGATTTCACATCTATTGCTTCTCTTTATCCACTGGGCCTGTTACAGTCAAAAAAAAGGCTCTGATTTGCAATGATTCGTTTCTGACAAGTCCCAGCTGGTCCTTTTCCATCACCCTGAGGTCTGACACGTGCTGTAACTGCAGGCTTTGCCTTGCTTCTGTCCCTGGTACCAGCACTGGGCTGTGACAGTGAGTTTGTCCCCTCCTGCTGCCCCCAGCTGCTCTCCCAGCCCTGCCCAGTGCCCCCAGGCTCTGCAAGGTCAGCTTTGTTCAGGGCTGGCAGCAGCTACTGCAGGTTCTCCAGGCCCTGGCAGCTTCAGGTCCTGCTCCAGAGGGAGTGTGGGCAGGCTGTGCTTCCAGCTGCTCCTTCAGCCCCTCCTCTGGACCTGGCTGTGGCTCTTGGGTGTCTCCTCCGAGCTCTTGCACCTTCCAGAGAAGTGTCAGTGGTCTGACAGTGCTGGTGTCTGGCTGCTGAGCACCCTAAATATGTCCTGCTTTGTCCCACAGGCTGAGGTGGGTTTGGATTCCTCGAGGGATTCCTGACTTGATCCCCTCTGGTACCAAGAGCTGTTCTGCTGGAAACCCCTCTCCAAGTCCAGAGTCCTGGGAGTCCTTATCAGTGGAAACAGATGGAAAGCAGGCATTGGCTGAGCCTCCTGTGCATCCCTTTCCCTCCATGATCCATCCCATTCCCAGTCCCTTGGTTATTCTTGTCCTTTTCCTGGTCATGCCTGGCCTCCCTTGGAGCATTCAGTTCAAGGTGAGCTCTGGCTTTCCCAACACCTCCCCTGCACCCTGGGACAAAGCTTCTGCATCCCACCTTTCCCAGCCCTTCCCCCTCCTCTGAGTGTCCTCCTGTGCTGGAGCTCAGGCAGGAGCTCCCTCTTCAGCCAAACTGAACTTCTGACTTCCCTGGAAGCTGGAAAGGATCATTCTCCTGCTGGGGCAGCTCCCCTGGAACCCCTGCCAGGTTTCCTGAGCTCCTTTACCCTTCAGAGCTCCCACCCATGGACTCCCACCTACCAGTTCCCCCAAAAATGAGAGGTGCTTCCCTGTCCTGTGGTCACTGCCTCAGGGAATTCTGCCTCCAGAATATCCTGGGAAGCACCAGGGGAGCAGAGCTGTGTCCATCCTGCACAGGAGAGAACTGAGCAGCACCAGCTGCCTCCTCCTGCTCCTCAGGTTTTGCTCAGAGCTGGCTGAAGCCCCCCCTCATGGCTCTGGGCATGTTTTGAGCACACAGGTTTGTTCAGGGCTGGCTGACACCTCCCCTCATGGCTCTGGGCCTGTTTGGGGCACAGAGGTTCTGCAGCACTTTGCTAACCCAGAGCAGAGCAAGGCCATTTCTCCCAGGCTGCCTGAAGCCACCAAATGCCACAATTGTCCAGGCTCAGCCACTCTTCATCCACAAGTCCTTCTAGCCCCATCTCCTGCTGTCCCACCTCCTTTTCCTCCCAGACCTGAGGCTTTTTCTTCTCTTTAACTCTCCCCAAAGGCTGTGTCACTCTTGTGTTCCTCCTCCCTGCAAGTGCCCCCGTGTGCCCCCAGCTCCTCCCTGTGCCAGATCAGGCTCCCAGCTGGCATTTCCCTCCCCCTGGGTACCACCAACACCCCCAGCCCCAGGAGGGGCTGCAGCAGCCACAGCCCACTGGTGCAAACCTTTTTAATGACAGACCCCCCACTAATGAGGGAACAGCCAACAGAGGCACTGAGCTGGAGAAACCACTGGTGGCACCAGGAGGAAACAGAAGTGACAAATTAGATTTGATCAAAGAAACAAAACTGAGACAGCAGATGGATAAATAGAGATAAAAAGAGTGGTAGATGGACAGAGGGACAGATAAATCTATATTATATATATATAATATATATAATTCTATAGATCTAGATCTAGGTCTATAGTCTATATATCTAATCTCCCACACATCCCATCCCACTGAACGACTGCATGGGATGTGGGGAGAGGAGGGAGAAGCACCAAAACCCACTTAACTAAATAAATAAAAGACAATAAAAAATGACCAAAAACTTGCAGATGGGAACAGCAACAACAACCAACAACAACAACAACCAACAACAGCAACAACAACCAACAATGATTTAAAAAAAGGTGCTGGCCCCAAAACAGTCCCAAAAATATGCCCTAGCCAGATAAAAAGCACAAATTGTTTGCCCTTGCCCTGTGCCAGTGCACCCCTGTGGTGTCCCCTCAGTTTCCACACCCAAAGATCAGCCAGCATTGCAGGGAATGCTGAATTTAGGAGCAGGAATAGGGAGGGGTCACACGGGTCTGTGACTTGCAGGGTGAAATGCCAGTGTGGACGTGCAAATCAGCCCTATCAGGTCAAAATCCAGTGCACTGAATCCTTATTTTTTATCCCAGCTGAGACCTACCCAGCAAACTGTGTGTGGGACAGGCAGCTGTTGCCCCACAGGCTGGGCTCATCAGAGTGGCTGTGCTGGGCAAGGTCCCTCCTCATTTTCTTGATCAGCTGCAAAATCAGAATGTGGAGGGAAAGGTTTTTCTCCCTCCAGTGAATTAATTTATTCCTTGAACATAATTATTTTCTGTATAATAAATGCTGGGATAACAAATGAGGATGGAGGGTGAGGAGGAGCAGCTGAGGGAGCTGGGAAAGGGGCTGAGCCTGGAGAAAAGGAGGCTCAGGGGGGACCTTGTGGCTCTGCACAAGTCCCTGACAGGAGGGGACAGCCGGGGAGGTCGGGCTCTGCTCCCAGGGAACAGGGACAGGAGGAGAGGGAACGGCCTCAGGCTGGGCCAGGGGAGGCTCAGGGTGGATATTGGGAACATTTCTGCATGGAAAGGGTGGTCAGGCCCTGGCACAGCTGCCCAGGGCAATGGTGGAGTCCCTTCCCTGAAGGGTGGATGTGGCACTGGGGGCTGTGGCCTCGTGGCTTTGGTGGACCCTGGCAGTGCTGGGTTCATGGCTGGGCTCAAAAATCTGAGAGGGCATTTCCAACCTTAATTATTCTGTGACTCTGTGTTCATGCATAATCAGATTTGTGTTGTGGATGGATGTATTTCTGTATTACACACACAGATCCCTCTGGGGCCTCTCAGACTGTGAACTGAGCTGTACTATAAATTGCAAAGTTTTTAATTTCACTATTGATTAATAATTTCACTATTGATGTGAAAAAGCTTACCTGTCCCTTCATCTCACAGCGAGGAGCTCTGCCTGCTCCCTGCCCTGCTGGGCCCAGGGCTTCACCCCTGCACACACACACCTGGGTCAGGTGCCACCCTGCAGTGGGGAGGGGCTGCCCAGGACTCACCCCCAGCCAAAAGGAGCAAGGTTCAGGGAGTTTATAACTCCTGCTTTTCCAGCCAGGAGTCCCAAGCCCAAGTGCTGGGCTCTGGAGAGCTGCCTGCCTGGCAGAGGGCTGACAGGAGCCTTGGAATCCAGCCAGGCTGGTGTCAGGGCTTTCTTCTCCCAGGGGGACCTGCTGCCGGGTGGGAATCTGCATTATCCATTCTGACAGCATGGCACAGCAAAACAGGAATAAAACTGACTTTAATCCATCAAAGCACCATCAAACCCTGGCTGTGCAGTTTGTCAGGGATACAAAACAGGAAACAAATCTGTGCACAAATGTTGACATTTACCAAAGATCCTTTTCTTTAAGGTCTGTGCTCTGGGGACTGCGGAGAGGTCCTGGAGCTGCTCCAGGCTGGGATGAGTCAGAGCTGCTCCCCCATGGCTGCAGAGCCCTGGGCTGGACAGCAGCCCTGAGACCTGGCTGGACATCCCCAGAATCCTGGGGAAAGCAGGAAATCTCCAGGGACAGCCACTGCCTCTCTCCTCTCCCAGGCCTGTTTGTTTGTGACAAAGAGAGAAGAGAACTGACACTGGGAGGAGTCAGCACACACACGTTTATTGCTGAAGGGTGCTGGGACTTCAGGAAACCCCAGGACAATTTGGGTGGAAAGGGACCTTAAAGCCTATCCAGTGCCACCCCTGCCATGGCAGGGGCACCTTCCACTGTCCCAGGCTGCTCCAAGCCCCAAAGTCCAACCTGGCCTTGGACACTGCCAGGGATCCAGCCACAGCTGCTCTGGGCACTCTGTTCATCTCATTTCCCTCAGCTTTTAGAAAAAAAGCAAAAATCATTTCTCCTGTGGAGCTTCTTAGCAAATCTGTCTGATGGGGGCTGGAGGAGAAACACAGGACTGAATTCCATCCCTTAGGGTGGTGCACTTGGAAAGAGATCAGACCTGGACACAACAGTGACAATAAGGACACAGAGGACAACAGTGCAGCCAGTCCTGCTCTGCTCCTTTGGGGAAACAGAGGGTTCCCAGCAGCATTACTGGCAAGGTGAGGAAGTGAACTCTCAGTGGGAAAAGGGCAAAGGACAAGTGAGAATGTGCTGTTATTTGCTGGGCAAATGTTTGAATCTGCTTGAATTCATCAAGCTTTGTGTATTGCCCCATCCCTGGCAGTGTCCAAGGCCAGGCTGGATAGAGCAGCCTGGGACAGTGGGAGGTGTCCCTGCCCATGGCAGGGGTGGCACTGGATGAGCTTTCAGGTCCCTTCCTATCCAACCCATTCCATGGTGTGGCATGGTTTGGGTGTTCCCAAGCATTACCCAGCCCTACATCACAGCCAAGCCCAGCAGATGTTGGCTTTGCCATCTCAGGCAGAGAAGTCAAGGACACCGAGGCAGCTCCTCCTGACCTCCCCATGAGAGCCTCAAACCCTGCTCAGCCTGTGAGTGCAAGAATGCTCTGAGCCATCCCATGGTGGGGACTTCATCCTGGGATTGGCTGAGGAGCAGAATCCTCCTGTGCCACAGGCAGGAGCACCAAGCCCAGAGGTGAAGCATTTGCAAGAGAAGTGACTCATTAATTTCCAAGTCCTCAGTGTTCTCAGGAGCATCCCCATCCCCATCCTCACCCCTTTCCCTGTCCCTATCCCCAGCCCCATCCCTGTCCCCAGCCCCAGCCCTGTTTTCCCAGCTGGAGAAGGCTGCCCAGGGCTGGCAGCTGTGATGATTCAGCCCTCAGAGAGCTGTTCTCCCACAGTCCCAGATGCAAGAGTCAGGGGATTACACGGGACACTCGGTCCTGAATGAAAATCATATCAGAGCCAAGCTTGTGACTGCAGAGAAAAGCTGGAAACACAATTCCTGACATCCACAAAAAAAAAAAAAAGTAGAAGGCAAATAAACAGCACCTGAGTTTATTAATTTTTAAAATCTCATTATTTTTGGACAGCATTATGTTGTCAGAGACCTAAGTCAAGTGTTTGGAGTTGATGAGGGAGATGAGGGAGCTCTGCATTCACTGCAAGCAGGGAAGGAGCAGCACACGGGCTCCTCTCGAAGCCACCAGTGCTGTCTCCATTCCCTGACACTGTTCCTGCAGTGGAGCTGGGAATGTTCCCTGGGCAGGGTGAGGCAGGCTTGGGCCCCATGAAGGGGAGGGAGGAGGAGGTGGATCAAGAAGAGCAGCACACCCACACCCTCACCTCAGCATCCTCAGCTGAAAAGTGAACTCCGTGTCAGTGTGCAGTCCCTGAGCCACCACAGCCACTGGGATGTCCCCCCACAAGGACATTTGCCAAGAGCTTGAGGCTCCAGGGCCTCCAGAGCTGGGTGAAGTGAAAAAACGGAAAAATGGAATTGCTGGCCCTTAGCTGGGCTGTGCTGGGCCCCATCTGCCCCTCCAGCTGCACCTTGTGGGTCAGGACGGGCTCTGGGGCAAAGCTGGACAGCCCTCCTTGGCAGGGCAGAGCATGGCAGGACACAAGGACAGAGGTGGGATCCCCTCCTGTCCCTCCCCTGTCCCCTGTCCCCAGGGCTGCTGCCAGCTCTGTTTGTCACCAGCACTGTGGGAAAGACCCTGAGCAGCCCAAGGAGCAGCTGTGCAGACAAATCTGCACCTCGGGAAAGGCAGGAGAAAAGCAGGAGCCTCCCTTCACTCACCTCACCCAGAGCACCCTGGGCCTCCAGTGTCCCCATGGGGAGGACATCCCAGTGACTGGGATGGCTCTGAGATTCACACACTGACAAGAAATGAATTTATTCTGCACCTCCATGTCCTGGGAGAAGCTCCTGCCCTGGTTTGAAGAGGAAGATGAGGGCTTATTCCAGGAGCTGCTCACAGGTGGGGTTTTGTTGGAGGGGATTATCCAGGACACCAGGCACTTGCCTTATCAGGCAGCCTTTTAAATGCGCCAGAGGGGGGGGAAAGGTCTTCAGGGAGGGGTGAAAATGAGCTGGAGAATGAGTAGCGTGGGTTTAAAGTGAGCATAATTTGAGCAGCAAACCAATATTGATTTAGGCTGGACAGGGCTTGGAGCAACCTGGTCTCGTGGGAGGTGTCCCTGCCCAGAGCAGGGGAGGGGAACAAGATGGGCTTTAAGGTCCTTTCCAACCCAAACCATCCTATAATTCTATGATTTATGAGTAATTTCTGAATGAGGAGTGTGGGGAAGACAGGGGAAGGTCCCCACTTCCCAGCTGCCCCTGTGTGCTCAGCTCTGGTGCAGCCAAGAGAAGGCAGATTCCTGCCTGCCACTGCTGCACTGCTCAGGAAAATGGGCTGGCAGCTCCCTGTCCCTCTCTGGTGCTGATCACACCCACCCTGTGCCTGCAGGGAAACCCAAGAGTCCCACAGCACCTGCAGTGCCAGGGAAACAGGCCCTGTGTGTGACTTGTGGCAGGAACTGAGCAGCCAGGCTGGGACAACTTCTGTGTGTGTGTCCCTGTGTCCCTGATGTCTGTGTGTGTGTCCTGTGTGTGTGTGTGTGTCCCTGATGTCTGTGTGTGTGTCCCTGATGTCTGTGTCTGTGTCCTGTGTGTGTGTGTCCCTGATGTCTGTGTGTGTCTGTGTGTGTGCCCCTGTGTCCCTGATGTCTGTGTGTGTGTCCTCTGTGTGTGTGTGTGTGTGTCCCTGATGTCCCTGTAAACCCTCCAAACTTTATCCACGAGTTTAGAAAGAGGGAGCATAACAGAATAACCCTGGGGTGTCCCAAAGGGAGACAGAAGAAACCCCACCCTGAACATCCAATTCCTCCCAGCAAAGGGCTGAGGACACTGGTGACCCCCTCACCTTTCTGTGACCCCCTCATCTCTGACTCTCCCACCTCTCTGATTCTCTCCCACCCCTCTCTGACCCTCCCTTCTCTCTCTGTGACTCCCCCACCCTTCTGTGACTCTGCCTGGGCACTCCAGGCCAGGTCTGAGTCCCCAGAGCCCCACAGGGACATTGTGGGGGTGGGCACAGTGCCAGAGGAGGGGACACACTTGGAAGATTTTGTGTGACAGTTTTAATTGCATCCCTAACATGGAGTTCTGTATCACAAGACCCCAACTCTTAGACTGCCACATATTAAGTGGACTTTGCTCCATGTGGTGTTTTCCCTTTCTCCCATGATGAACTTTAGGCAAGAGCACCCTGGAGGAGGCAGGCAGACCCTGAGCCCTGGAAAAGGGTGAAGTTATTGACTTGGGTCTGTTCTCCCTGCCAGGACCCAGCCCTGCCACCTTCCTGAGCTGTCCTGGGTGCTGCCTCTCCAGCTTCCCACTTGCAATTCTCCATCCCTGGGATGTTTTTATCCCCTTTCCTGCTGTATTGGCAATTCCAGCATCCTGGCAGTGGCTGGTGAGGCAGAACTGCCAGAACAGCCCCAGCCTGAGCAGGCTCTGCTGGGACAGTGTCTCTGCTCCACATCTGCTGACAGAGCCTGGCAGCTCCCAGGTGGTTTTAGTCTTTGGGATTGGTCTCAACCAGTGCTGGGACTGAACTTCTCTGTGTCATTTCAGACTCCCACATCTGGAAGTGAACTGCTCTGGACTAGACAGGAAGCCCTTTGCCATGAGTCCAGAGCATCCAGACCTGTGCTGGGATGCATCAGCCACCAGGAGTGTGACTGGTGGCCTCAGGCTGCCCCAGGACTCCCCTCCCTCCCTCCCTCCCAGGAACTCCTGTGTCTGTGCCTGGACTTGGCAGCAGCTTCCACCAGCTCTGCTCAGCACAATTTTCCAGCTGGGAAAACTCCCTGGGCACAGCCCTTGCCCATTCCCCACTGGAACCCCAGCAGGAGCTGGGAACAGGCTCAGCCCAAGCATTTTGCAGCTCCAGCCCAGCTCCTGCCTGTGCCTTCCTGCCTTTTCTGGGGTAAATTGGCTCAGAGTGAGTGCTCTGTGTCCTGTGGCTGGGCTGGCAGCAGAGCCTGGGCTGCAGCTGGCAGGGAAGGGAAGGGAAGCTGCTGGCTCAGGTCTGTGAGGCCATGAATGAAGCTCTGTTTTCCTAGAAACATCCTGAAGCTGTTGATTGTGGAGCAGGGAAAGGCTGGTGTGTGCAGGGCTCAGGGCTGGGTGTGTATGAACTCCCTGGGTTCCTGCTGAAAGTGCTTGGAAACATTTCCCAGCAGGAACCTCACCTCCCCTGAAACCCTGGGGAGGATCAGAACACTCCTCTTGGAGTATCCCTGTGCCTCATTCCACTTCCCATCCTGGTCCTTTGGGAAGGGTTCCCAGCCCCGGGGTGGCTGAGGCTGTGACTGAGGCTGTGGTTCAGTGTGTGAAGTTCAAAACAGGCTGGGAAGATTTCCTCATGGTTCCCATCTGGCTCCCACTGGTTCAGGCCAATATTTTCAGCCCCCTTGCCCTTCCCAGAGCTGGGCAGTGCTCCCAGCACAGCTTCTCCTGCTGGGAGGGGAGGGAGGCAGAGCATCTCTGCACTGGGACCAGGATTTGGGCTCTAGTGGGGGATCCTGGAGATGTCCAGACCCCCCAGACCCCTTTTGGCAGAGGAGGAGTCTGTCTGCTGCAGCTCCCAGGAAATTCCCCCCCACAGATTGTTCCCCTGCCCTGGGGCAGGCTGGGTTTGGTGGGACAGCCTGGCAAAGCCTGGCCCAGGGGGTTAAACCCTGCTGGGGGTCTGACCTTCACTTCCTCCCGCCACAGTGATCCACAAGGATAAACCCATGAGGACAAGGCACCATTCTAGAGGCATTATTTCACATCCATCCCTTTCCCAGACACCAAACACCTTCCCCCTGCCCCCAGGTCTTGGCAGCTCAGAGCTCTGCTTGTACCCACACCCCCCAGGTAAGTGGAACCCCTCCCCTGCTGCAGAGTTTGGGCCTTGTCTCACCATCCTGCAGCATCCTGCCGTGTCTGTTTGTCCTGCCAGCACCCACCTGCCAAGATCTGGCTCTCTCCTCACCAGGACTCAGACCTGGCTGTGCTCTGACAGCCACTGGCACCATTCCATGGGCTCTCCAAGGGAGAGGCAGTGCTTGGACCCATCAGGAATTGCCTGCTCCTTGTGTCCCAGGCAGGAGGATGATGATCCACATGGAAGCCCCCAGCACTGAGGGTTGGGGATTATTCACACAACACCAACAGTGCAGGAGTGAGGCTCCTCTTGTGTCCTGTGGCTCACAGTGGCTTCTCTGTGGGAGGGAGCTGAGCCATTTGAGGGGGGGACATGGGGCAGCACATGTTCTTCCACAGATCCTGAACCAGGAACTTGGGGATTGGCAGAATGGGAGAAGGAAAATTTCCTTCCAGCACAGAGGAGTTGTTAATAATCCATCTGAGGGACTTTGTGCTGTGTCAGGTGGTTGAACAGGACCATGGGCAGGGAAGGAACTGGCAAAGTGCTGGGTGAGGCTCTGGGTGAGGCTCCTTGTTTGACAGGACTGGAGCCTGTTCCCAGTGCACAGGGTGCTGCCAGTTTGGCACAGGTGGGAAGGTGAAGGCTGGGAATTGTCATTACAGCCACCCAAACACAGAGTGGGACTGAGCAGTGCTCATTAACCCACAGCTCTTGGAGGGCTCCAGACAGGTTTGTGCATCCTGTTCCCCACCAGGGGCACCTGGGTGTCAGAGCAGGGCACAAAGGGAGGGACATGTCAGTGCCAGTCCCCACAGTGGCACAGACTGAGAGGGAACCTCATCCCTGCTGTCCTGGGCACCCTCCATCCCCTGGCCATCAGCACTGGGCTCTCCTGGCTCTGCACCTGCATCTCACCCCCACACCTTCCCAGTGCCCTGAGCCCCTGACCACCAGCAGCTCACCCACCCTGGAGCATGGCCTGGCTTTCCAAGGCACCAACAACAAGGGAATCCCATTGCCCAGTGTGGCCTTCTGCCTCTGCAGCTTTGTCAAGAAAGAAAGAATAAATAGAAGTGTTCTGGGCTGGGGAATTGAACTGGTGTAAAACTGGTCTGAGTTCACTGTCCCAATGTGCCCCAAGTCCTGGAGTCAGCAGTGAAGGGATGCCACCAGCCTGGAACACACAGGTGGGGAAGCCTCCCCAGACTGGTGGCACCATCCCTGCTGGGCTGGGCCTTGGCCAGGGAGGGGCTGTCCTGGAGCCACTGGGGCTGGGCCTGCAGGACATGGGGGAAGCTTCTGGCAGCTCCTCACAGCAGCCACCTCTGTGACAGCCCTGGTCCCAAAGCCTGGCCATGCAAACCCAAAACACCCCTTCAGAAACCCCACATTGCTCACCAACCTGCCAGCCAGGGATGATGATGATGATTATTGTTATTATTATTGTTGTTGTTATCTTCAGTTTTCCTTATCAATTCCTACCTTTCCTTGCTGCACTTCATGCCAGTGACCATAAATTTTTCCCTGTCTCCATTCTGTTCATGTGACATTTTTATTTTAACAGTTCCTTCCCTTTACTACTAAGCCAGTGCAGACTTTCAGGCAAAATCATCTTTCTTTGGGGTGAAATTCTGACCTAATCATCCCTCGTGAAAGAACTTCGTGTCTTCATTCACTTCTTTTTTTTAATTCCAATTTCCCTCCAAATTAATTGCAGTGCTAATTTTGCCCAGCTTTGGGAAATGAGTCTGTTTTAAGCACGGTGTGAGTGTGTTACAGACATGAATTAGTGGGGACTGCTCTCTCTTTGCCTATATTAAAGATAATCAGGTCATGCTCATGGCTCCCTAGGCAACCACTAACTTCCAGCACGGTGATTAATTAATCTTTATCCATCATAACGAGGTCCAAAATAAATTACCCTGTATTGGGTGCAGTACCTTGGCTGTTAGATAATGACCATCTCTAATGTGCAATAACACTAACAAGGTTTGACTCCTGCCTCAGCAGGGCTGGCATTTCTCTCTCTGTGCTTCACGTGGGGGCTGCAAATGCTCCTCCTGCTGCTGCAGCTGCCTGGAGGAAATCCCAACCCATTCCCAACAGGAGGAGGAAGGGACAGGGCAGATCTTTCCCAGACATTGGGGACTGCAGAGGGGTCCTTTGATATGCCAGGCATGCCAAGGTGGGATTCCACATCTGCTTCTTCCCAGAGCTTTGCCTGGATTTTCCTGACACTGATGGCCAGGAGAGAGATGACGGCCAGTGTGGGGAATGCTGATGTTCTCATTGCTGAGGAAAGGGGTAATAGAGCTGCAGGCAGAGAGCAAAGGTCCAGAGACCTCCAAGAGGAACTGGGAAAGGGTGCCAAGGGAAGCTGTAGCTGTCCTGCATCCCTGGAAGTGTCCAGGACCAGGTTGGACATTGGGGCTTGGAGCAGCCTGGGATAGTGGAAGGTGTCCCTGCCCGTGGCAGGGGTGGCACTGGATGGGCTTTAAGGTCCTTCCAACCCAAACCATTCCATGATTCCATGGTTCTGTGATTCTATGAAGAGCAGACAGCAGTCCAGCTTGATAAACCAGAATTCTCTTGCCTGCTTTAATCCTTCCCATGCCTTCCCATGCCTTCTCCTGCTTCCCACAGACTTCTCCTGATGGATTAACTGGGATCTGAGGGTACAAAGAAGACCATGTCACACCCTCAAGTAGGACTTGTGGGTCTCCCAGCACAAAAAGTCTTGGCAGGTTTATTCCCAGGGCAATAAGCACAGTCAGCCAGGAAAAAACTGGGAAATCCCTGGAGAAGGAAGGTGCTGCTGATCTCCTCTGCACCTGCAGGGACATGTGCATTGTCCTTAGAGGAGACAAGGGCCTGGTCCTCATAAGGGGATTGTCTTCATTGTTTTTCTTTCTTCACATCCTTCAGGAAGGAAAGCAAAGCTGTGGAGCCTGGGATGGACCTGAACTCCAGGTGCTTGGATATATTGCAATAATAATCTGCATTTCTGGGGCCTGGGATCACCATGTTTGTCCCAGGTCAGGGCATGGACCATTGACATGGGAGTTATGAATTGATGGGAGACAATCCAAAGTGTCTTCCTGAAGGCTGTGCCTTCTCCTTGGACTTCTTCCTGGATTAAACACTGGAGAGGCTACAGGAAAAAATGTTTTACAATCATTGCTTAGAGCAGGGTTGAGAGCTCAGGCTGCTTCTTGGCCTCAGGGGTCCCAAAATCTTGGGTCAGGAGTTGTACTGCTTTCCTTTCCTCACTGGTTTTCCTTCCTCCAAGGAATTTCATGCACCAAAGACACCAGCCCAGCCTGTGACATTCCAAGGGACCATGGGCAGGGATGCTCACACAGCCTGATTTCCAGGGACAACCATCCACCTGTCCTGGCAGCCAGGCCAGGGCAGACATGGCAGGAACAAGAACCTGGGGGACACAGGGATGAGGTTTTGTCTGTCTGGGGCTGCTCTGGGAGGAAGGGGAAGGACGTGGTTCAAAGGTTGTGGAATGCAGCTCTCTGGGAGCTCAGGGGTTGGTGGGAATTCCCAGGAGTTCCCAGTCCCAGGTAACTTTATCTGGTGGCCATACATGTCCCAGCATTCCCAATGGCTCCTGGTCCTTCTCCAGTCCTGTCCCCCTCCTCTTTCCTGTCCCATTCTGTCCCACCTTCCCTCTCTGCCACAGCCCTGCCACACTTCCCCAGCTCCCTTGGCTGCTGAAGTCCTTCCCATGCCCTCTCCACACCTTTGCTTCCCACACACTTCTCCTGATGGATTAACTGGGATCTGAGCATCACTGGATACAGGGAAGACACTGTCACATCCCAGAGTGGCACTTGTGGAATTCTCTTGGCAATGAGCAGCAGGGAGAGCCAATGTCAGCTTTAATGAGGAATTTGGGGAGGGGGGGGGAGGGAATTTGGAGCCTATTAAGCCTTCCCTTGTAACAGCATCTCCTACTCACTTGTCCTTAGCCACAGAAACCCTTAACAGAGCAGGGCCCCTTGTCTGAAGGCTCTGTGACATTATTACAGAAAACAATAACTGAGCTTTTGGGGCAGGGGGAATAAATCAATGCAATGATACCAGGCTGAGGTGCTGCCACTGCTGGAATTTGATTCTGCTTTCTATGAGGCAAAACAAGGCTCAAATCACGTTAACATGGCCCAAAAGAGCAGCAAAGCAGAAAATCTGTCTCTGGTGAGAGATCAAATGGCAAGTCAGTGTTGGAAGAACAGCCTCACTGAGCAGTCCTTGGGCACCTGGCAAAGGGACATCTCCCAGGAAGTGCTTAACCCTTCCAGGGCCTCATCCATACCCCAAAGGATGCAGTTACACCCAGCAAAGGCAGGGTGCCGTGCAAGGAGGGAAATAAGGAAAGGGAAAAGAGGGGCAAGGCAGGGAAAGAAAAGCCAAAGAAGCAAGAGGAGCTGTACAAGGCTCTGTTCCCACCATCTTCAAGCCTTGGTTCAGCTGTGCAGGGTGAGCACTGAGCTCCTCACTCCTGCCAAGGCTCCTCAGGAGCTGAGTGATGAAAGGGTGGATTCCTCATGCCAGCAGTGCAAGGTCAAAGAACAGAGATAAAGTCTCACACTCCATGATTGTCTTAAGGGATCATTTTGTTACATCTCTTTTTAGAACCACAGAATGTCCTGAGCTGGAAGGGACCCACAGGGGTCATCCAGCCAAGCCCCTGTCCCTGCCCAGACCCCCCAACAATCCCACCCTGGGCATCCCTGGCAGTGCTGTCCAAAGGCTCCTGGAGCTCTGGCAGCCTCAGGGCTGTGCCCACTCCCTGGGGAGCCTGGGCAGTGCTCAGCACCCTCTGGGGAAAGAACCTTGCCCTGATCTTGTTGGAGTCCAGGGCATTCCTTTGGTTGCCCTGGATGGTCACAGACCTCGGCAGAGAGGCCTGGGACCCGAGCAAGAGAGTTTGGATCCTGGCCAGGGGGGTTTGGGGTCTGTGCAGGGGGGTTTGAGACCCTGGCACAGAGCCCAGGAAGACACAGGCTTTTATTTCAGTCCATGGAAAAAGCTTCTAACATTGAGAGAAGAATTACAAGTCACAAAGGTGTCAAAACAGTAGTTTAGCACAGCGCAGGGTGGAAAATTTGGTAGTTTTGGGATTTTTAGAATGGAGCTGATTTGGGGACAAGATGGAGATTTTAGGGTGGTGCCCTGGGTTCTTCTCCTTCTCCCTTGGCCTCCATCTTCTGATGTGACGTGGGCACAAAGTAGTTGAGAGGAGATTGGGTCAAAGTAGAAATGACCTTTTTAGTATAGATAACAGGCATTGGTATGAAATTGTGAATAACAGACACGTAATTATCTGTATAAGAGGCAGTGACCCCCCATCACGGGGGGAGTCACCTGTGTCTGAGCTGCTGTGAACTGCTTGGCCAGGCACAGAGAAAATTGTAAGATAAGAATTAATAAACACGTGAGAAACCAAGAAAAACAAGACCTTGAAGACTCCATTTCATTCTTGCGCCGACTCAGAGCCTTCAGAGGGCAAAAAAGACTCATTTGAACCACCTGAATCTTGGGTGAGAGAAACCAAACCCGAGATGATCTCCCACCTAAGGGCCCTGGAATCAGCCAACAGATTTTCCCCAGCAATTCTGCCCTGCCCAGGCCAGGTGTCCATTTGTTTCCTGTTTGGCTTTCTTGGTTTGCTCTCTGTGTACTCAGAGGAGACTCCAAAGTCTCTGTTAGACTCTGGACAGCCCAGGTCTTCTCACAGCTTCCCTTTCCCAGGAAAATCCTGAGGGGTTGCAGTAAACCCACAGAGAGGGGCTGAACTTGGGGCCAAGGGATGCCCCACACTGGATGCCTGGCTGAGGATGACATTCACTGCACTGCAAAGCCCTTGGATATTAAGGACTATCAGGATTAAAATATCCTGTGCCCATTCTCCCCCTCACCTGTTTCCATGAGCACTTGGAGCTCTCTTCCAAGGCAGAGGGTGTAAGATCCAGCTCATCCAGAGCCTGGACAAAGCTTCCTTCTACCAGGAGTGTCCCAGCACTGATCATTCCATGAAGAACACTCTCTCCAGCCCAGTTAGTGCCTGGTTTGGCAGGCCCAGCACTCAGTGGACACTGGTATTGGTGGCAGTGTAGGAAATTGGCTGGGAGAGCCTAGGGATGCCCAGGGATGGCTCCACCGGGACAGGCTCTGGGCACATTTCTGAGTCTGCAACAGCTTGAATTTTAATGAATAAAAGAATGCAGGGAGGAGGAGGCAGTGGGGGAGAGGGAAGGGCTGGCAGTCCAGTCTGAGGAGTGACCACCCAGCTCTCCCTGGTGCCCATCCCTGGGTGAGGAATCCCACAGGAATGGGAAATGGAGGAGTTCTGCTGTCAGCCTTGCCCCAGGATCGTTTTACACATTCCTGTGGTTCACTAACTCTGTTCTACATTCTGCTGCCCTGCTGCCCAGGGCAAACACAGCCTCTCCTCTCCTCTCCTCTCCTCTCCT
>JANPWX010000420.1:45156-57090 GCA_024734555.1 Trochalopteron elliotii
CTCCCCTCGGCTGTGCTCCCCTTGCTTCTCATGGAGTTTTCTCAGTTTCCCAGCCCAAATCCTGAGCACACAGTGTTCACATTGCAGTTGTTACAGGAGAGGTGCTTGCACAGCATTCAATAGAATCATCGAGACTGGAAAAGCCCTCCAAGGTCACCGAGTCCAACCTGTGACCCCTCCCCACCCTGTCCCCAGCCCAGAGCCCTGAGTGCCACCTCCAGGCCTTCCTTGGGCACCTCCAGGGATGAAGACTCCAAAGCTCCCTGGGCCTGACCAGCCTTTCCATGGAGAAATTCCTCCTGATGTCCAACCTGAGTCTCTCCTGGCACATCTTGAGGCCCTTTCCACTCGTCCTGTGGATTTGCAGGGTTCCATCCCTCCTGGCCTTCTCTTGGGATCAGCTGCTTTCCTGGTTCCCTGGAGCCCTCTGGACTTCCCCTGTACAATGGGTTTTGCCTGAGGCCTTTTTCTCACTGCCTGGGCTGATAAAAGGCAGATCTCGATTCTTTTGTGTGCAGGGCTGAAATCTGATTGATCCTTCTGTGCCTGGCTCTCCGGGTGAGGTTTGTGATAGTCTGACTTTTCATTCTGTTATCGCCCCAGATTTCATTTCTCATTCCAGCAAGGATCTTTAAATTGCACTCTTTGGACAATAATTGCCAGCAGAATCACATCTTCTTTTCACCAATTTGAATGCTGCTCCTAAGCCAGGATGCAGCTCCTTTTGGAGCCCTTTTTCAGGGGACTTTGGCCCTGTTGTTCTAAATTCCTTCTTTACCCTGTGATTTTTGGGATGATCACTCCACATCAAACATGCAGCATTACTGCAAAATCTTAAATCCTGGGCAGAGACATTTCCACCATTAGATCTTCTCTCATAACCCCACAGTTGTGGCTCCACCATCAGCCACACACCTTTGCCTTCCTCAGCTTTCAGGATCCACCAGGAAAATCCCCCCACGGAACTGCAGTCAGTACAGTGCTCCTCAGGCAGTGGGCTGGGTGGGAAGTGAGGTTGGGATGGGCTTTTCTTCCTTTTTTTCAACCACAGTTGATAAATGCAGGTGTGTGTGCAGGTGAGATCCCTTTGGAACCCCTCAGCACCAGTTCTGAGCTGCATCCTGAAGTTGGCAGCATTTTGCTCCAGGACTTTTGCATTCTAAAGCACTCCCTGCATCCAGGCCTCTCTGGACAAATACTTATTTTTGGAGTTTTTTGTGGCTCCCCCACAAGATCCAGCAAACCCAGGCCTTTCTCCAGTGTCAGCACTTCCCTGTGCTCCCACTTCAGCCTCTCTCCAAAACTGGGGCTGTGCAGGGATGAGGGAATCTCCTGGGTTTGCTCTCACAGCCCTGAGGGGGAGAGAATGGATCAGCCTGTGCCATGTCCTTGGCATCCTTGCAAAGGAGATGCTCAGCTGGCTGTCCCAGGAATACAGGCCTGGATAAGATCCCACTGGACCCCTTTTGTCAAGGCTCCCAAAGCAGGTGTTTTGCCCTCATTATTGCTCCAGAGCTTTAATCTGTGGCTGTTCCATGTGCCCTGATTCCACCCCAAACACTGCCATGTCCAGGTGGTGCCACAGGGCACTTGGGCCCACGGGTGAAGCTCCCAGGTGCCCCCTGAGGAGCCTGGAGGAGTCCAAGCCTCTGGAAAGCTTTAGTAGGGATGTCCCCAGCATCACAGGGCAATGCCAACACCTATCACAACTCGTGTGTGAGGAGCAGAGGAGCAGCCAGGCTCTGCCCTCTCTCAGGGAAAAGCTGAAATCCCACTGGGATGTGGCTGCAATCT
This sequence comes from Trochalopteron elliotii, assembly GCA_024734555.1. Taxonomy (NCBI): domain Eukaryota; kingdom Metazoa; phylum Chordata; class Aves; order Passeriformes; family Leiothrichidae; genus Trochalopteron; species Trochalopteron elliotii. Next base: position 46,951 of record JANPWX010000420.1, read on the forward strand.
CAGCTCGGCTCTTTCTCTGTCCCTCTGTAAGAAAACCTTTGATTTATGAGCTCCACGTGGGCTGTGGGCAGGGCCCTGGGGGTGCTGCCACCCTGCCCAGCAGAGCTGCTCTGTCCTGGGGCAGCACAAGGCAGGGAGTACTTCACCTCCTCCCTTTGCCCAGGCACAGAATGACACAAACTATCTGGTAGGTTCTGGGCATTTGTGCATTCTGATTTTTTTTCAGCACAATTGCCACATTCCCTGCTCCAGCACTCAGGTTTCCTGAGATGGACTGAGGCTCCACAAACCCTTCTTGATGTAAAACACATTGCCAAGGATTTTTCTTGTTGGAAATAGAGTGTCCATGAGGAATTGTCCCCATTCTTCCCAGGATGACAGTGATGAGGAGTTGGCAAGAAAAGCCTGGCCCAGGCAGCCCCACTTCTGAGCAGCTGGGCTGGGGAGGGCTGGAGAAAGATGCTCCAAACTTTGGCCACTCTTTTTGTTTTTTTAAGAGAGGAGATTCACAAGCTCCAGGGAAGTCCTGAAGTCATGAACGTCATTTTCTCTGGAAGTATTGCTGGCCCCTGTGCAGAAGGGAAGGGAAGTGTCCCACTGGCAGTGCCCAAGGCCAGGCTGGACACTGGGGCTTGGAGCAGCCTGGGACAGTAGGAGGTGTCCCTGCCCATGGCAGGAGTGGCACTGGATGAGCTTTAACATCCTTCCAACCCAAACCATTGTGTGATTCTGTGATTCTTTGATTCTGTGAGTCAGTGACTTTCCTCAGCCCAGCGTGTTTTGAATCAAGCACTTGCAGAATTGGTGACCAGGTTTGCAGGTGTCCCACGGCCACGAGGCTTTTCCCACACCTGCTGGACTGCCAGGGCAGCTCTGCTTTGTGCCACTCTGCCCCCAGCCCCACCATGGTGACAATCAGAGTCCCCAGGCAGAGGAATCAGGCTCAGCTGCCAGGATTCGCTGGTGGTGTGCAGCAGTTAATTTCCTGCTCTGTGGATTTTACCAGAAATTATCTCTTTTATTGTCATGTTTCTGTTTCAGATCAATAAGAGATAACTGGCAGCATTGGGCTGAGAAAAGATCCCTGAGAGAAATTTCCCCTAGGAAAGAAGAGAACAAAATAAATACTGTAAAGGTTAAATCCACAGAGTGGGTTTAATCCCTGAATTTAGCAGTGAGATGTTCCAAGCTTTCATGGAATAGTTTGGGTTGGAAAGGATCTTTAAGGGCCACCTGGTCCAACCCCTGCAGTGAGCAGGGACATCTCACAATCACCAACCAGATCTTCCCAGATGTTGCCCAACATTCTTTGCCCAGCATTCCCAACATCCCAGAGCTGAGCAGCCCTGCAGAGCCCCAGCAGGACCCAGGTGCTGCTGCAAGGCTGCATTTGCAGATGCTTTGCTGTGATTGTCCCACTCAGTACCCCCAGGCTGAGCTGCCAGCCTGGATCCTGTGGCAGGGTCCCAGCACAGCTCCAGCAGGGCGCAGGGTCCTGTGGCTGTGCCCACCTGAGGGCCAGCAGGAATAATGACAGAGGAGAGGCTGTGCCAGGGGGATGTGGGGTGCAGGCTGCTCTTCCAAAGGAAATGCAGAACCCCTGTGGGACACCAGGCACTCAGGGATGCTCCTTCTGGCCCCACACTTCTGAGGAAGAACAAAGCAGGGTGAAGCCCCCAGCGGGAAGAGCAGGAGGCTGAGAAATGATGCCCAAATGCAGGACAGACATTGACCACTCTTCTCATTTCCGGCTGCTGGAGGAGGGAGTTGTGTTCCCCACCTTGTGGGACAGACATGGGGCTCCTCCAACGTGCAGAAAACAAGGAGAGAGGCTCTGGTGGAAATTCCACCTTATCCCAGAGCTCAGCACTGCAACACCCAGAAGCTTTGGAGCCAGGGGAGCACAACTCTGTGCCTGCTGTGAAACTGAGCTTCATTGCTCAGGAATGCAGCCCTGGGATGCCCCCCTGGATTCCCCACCTCGGGAAATGGGTGAAGATATTCCATTTTTAGCAAACCAGCTCTTGGCACTCTGCGTGAGGCCAGCATTGCTCCCAGGGCTGCAGCTCTTGCTGAGCAGAGCAAAATCCCTGGCCCAGGTGCTTGAGGAGACTCAGGTGCCTCTTTGTCTGTGTGAGGAGCCTTGCAGCCTTTGGAGTGTTTGCTTCCATGTTTCTCCTTGGATGTTCAGGCCTGAATTTGCATTTTCAAGTCCCACAACTCTGCCTCTTCAGTGGGAAGTGCTCACCCGAGGAGGGAGCCTGTGGGATAACGAGTGCATGTGGATCATGCTGGGAGCAAAGCAGCTCCTTCATCACCTGAAGTGCTGCTCAGTGTTTGTGAGGAGCTCTGCCAAGCTGAGAACCCACTTCAGGGAGGGGTGGATAAACCCCCTGGGCTGGGCATCGTGTCTGGATCACAACTCATGTCATGCAAGGAGCAAGTTGGGGGCAGGGCTTCGTGGTGTGTTCCCAGGTTTATTCCCACAAAATTGCTTCTGTCCTTCCATCGAGGGAGGAAGGACAGAAAAGCAAAGGAGATTCCTGTCTCAGCTGTCATTTCTATCAGCAGCAGAGCAGCCAGGTGCACCTTGTTCTTCCCAAGGATCCTGCACAGTGCATTTTCCATGCAGTGGGATGGCATTTTCCCAGCTGGGACGAGGGTTTGGGTGAGGTGACAGAAAGGGGCCAGAGTCAGGATCCCAGCTCCAGAGCCTTCCCACAGGGAGAAGCCTGGCTGGGCACGGGGAGTCCTGCAAGGGCAGCTCAGCCCTCACCGGTGATGGGATGAGTGCTGGGAAACACTGGAATTCCCACAGGAATCACCCCAGTAGGAGCTGATGTGGCTCTGGAGCTGGCACTGCCCCTGCTCTCATTGCTCCTGTGGGCACAGGGAGCTGCTTTCCTTCCCTGTGACCTCCTCTCCCAGCATTCTGACCACCAGCTCCCACCTCCAGGAATGCATTCCCTGCAGGATCCAAGGATTGTTCCTGCCTAATCACTCTGGAGCTCTCTGGAGTGACCCTGCAGCTCCACCTTGCAGCAGAGCCGATGGAATCAAGCCCTGGGAGAAGCAGGGAATGCCAGACCCTCCTCCCAGCAGCTCCTCAGCACCTTCCTGAGCTCACCCTGTGGCTTTCAGGCAATGATTATCCCGTGTCCTGTGAAAAGGGACATTCTCTGGGTCATCAGGATCCCATTCCTGAACAGGTGTCATCTGTCAGAGCAGAACAAGGCCTTGGCCATGATGCCTTACATTTGAGCTTTCAAGTTTTTCAGATTCTGTGCTGCCCAGGGCTGCAGTTCTGAGCTCACATTCAGTGTCACTCAGCTCTGCACAGAGCAGGGAGACAAAACAAATCATTTTCTTGATGAAGACCAAGGACAACTGTTACAAGTTTTCAGGCCCAAAAGCACAAGCAAGGGTGGCTGAAGGGAGGAACAAGGATGAGACCTCACAACCTGGAGCTGTAATTGGACAATTAAACCCCAATGTGCAAATGGATCAAAACTTATAAAAACATAATACTTTGTGACCAGTCAGCCATTTTATCACCATTCTTAGTCTACCTTGGGTGTAGCCCTGGCCAGGCTCTTGTCCTGCCCATGGTGTATCCTAAAGGCCTTTCAGTAAATATCTACTTTTTCTCCAGCTCTGTCCAGTCTCTGTTCCAGCTCAGCCTTCCCAAGGCATCAGCCACACCACAGGAGTTCCAGAAGTTCTCCTCTGGGAGCCCAAGCAGTTCCTGCAGCCTCTCCCACTGCAGCCACATCTCTGCTGTCAGACTGATCAGGAGAGGGACCTGGCCTGCCTCATTCTCTCCGTGGGAAGTGGCAGAACCAGCAGGGCCAAATGTGCTGCTGGCACTGTCCTTGTCCTTGCAGCCTCCCTTGAGAGCTGAAGCACACACAGATGAGAAAGGTGCAGACTTGTGGCAGCTGGGGACGTGGTTTGGGGGTGATTTTGGTGGTGCTGGGCTGATGACTGGACAGATGATCCTGAAGGTCTTTTCCAACCTTCATGAAAGGCATCCCTTTCCCAGTAAGGCTCTGGCTTCCTGGTCCTCTCACGTCCCCTCTTTTGGAGCCCTGACCTGTGGGATCACGGTGCTGACATCTGTCTGTGGCATTTCCATGCAGGATGAGCTCTGCATCCTGAGCTCAGCTCTGACCCTGGATTCTCCTGGACGAGCTGTCCATCCAGGCTTTGTGGAAGCAGCACCCCTGCTATCACCTGAAAAACTTCCAAACTCAGGGCATGAGACAGCAAAAGCCTGTCTGACTGGCCTCCAAGCTACCAGCAGAAACTGCAAATCATTCCTCCAGATGCTTTTCCAGCTGCCACAGCCCTCAGAGAGGTTTCTTGTTAAACGAGCAATAAAATGGATTGCAGGGAGCTGACACGGGAGGGGAGCAGAGCAGATGTGACTGGTGTGTGGAGCAGGGAGGGAACAGGAGGATGTGTCTGGCTTTGAGCAGCAGAGCAGGTGAAAAAACAGCACTGGGCCACAGAACAGGCATCCAGTTCTTGGTGTGTGCTGGTCACAGATGGGACCTCCCTGCTGGCTTTGCAGCAGCTCTCACCAGGGTCAGGTTAAAGGCAGGGAAAATGTTACATCAAACCTGTTAAAGGACATCTTCTGTGGCAGGAGGGACCAGGAGTGTGGCAGCAGGGGTGACACCAGGCCCAGGGTGCAGCTGCTGTGTCCCAGGGCAGCACTGCCAGCACCAAACTGGATTTCACACCCAGCTGAGACTCCGGCATTGCCGTGGTGTGAGGCAGTCCCAGGGAAAGCAGATGGCAGTTGGATAGAAAACTCATGGAAAGGAAGATTCCACCAGGTTTTCCCATTGGTTGTGCCCCAGAGCAGCTCCAGGGACAGGCAGGGCTCAGGTGCTGAGCACAGCAATGCCCCAGCAGCCCCTGTGCTCACTGAAGGGAGGCACAGGCCTTCAAACCTCCCCTGTCTCCTCCTGTTTGTGGGCACCGGAGACTCTTCCTTCCCAAACTTTGGATTTCACTTCCCAAAGGTTACAGCTGAATCCTGGCCCCAGCTCTGCAGGCTGGACACACCCAGGACAGCACAATCACCAGGGCTCCAGGGCTTCTCTGTGCCTCCTCCTCTATGAGTTTGCCTCCTCTTGGAAGAGTAAAAGCCTTTCAATGGGAAAACATATTCAATGGGAAAAAAATAAGCATTCCCTGATTCATCAGAATAAACAAAGAATAATTAACTCATCTAAAAGAACAACTTCAAACAATCTGGAAAGGCAAAGGAATATTGGAAAAGGCTTATAAACTGCCTTGTGGTGATTGTAGAGCTCCAGGCAGGTTTTTGCCTCCCCATGTGAGTTGCAAAGAGCTCTGACAATTCTCCCTCACTCACCTGCTGCACCCTGGAGACCTTCTGCAGCAGGAGCAGGCTGGGGTGCTCCTCAGGGAAAGACATTCCCATCCCTTCCCGTGCAGAGCTGTGGAGCCCAGCCCAGCTGGCTGTCACAGCTGGATCCTGCTGTTGTGTTGGTTTCTTGAGCTGATTACCGGCCAGCTGTAGCTCATTGACCAACACAAAAGGAAGGCTTGGTTGGTTTGATGTTTTGTGGGTCTGAACCTCAGGCTGGAACGTGTTCAGAGGTATGGAAGGAAGGAGCAGACTCTTGATGTGGGTTGGAGAGGTTTTATTCCAGTGAACTCCACGTGCTAGAGAGATTTTTGGGCTTCGGTTCTCCCCCTAAATACTCAGGGCATACCGTGAGCAGGGGAGAGCCCAGAACCAATGGGGGGAAGGAGGGGGGTGGCTCAGGACAGAGGTGCTTAACACAACAATGGGAAAGGTGGGTACCTGAGCATCTGGTCAAATGGGAGAACATTTCCCTCAGGTCTGTCAGGGTGATTGACAATGTTCTTTCTCCAGGGCGATACCACAGGGAATTAGGGGTGGGGAATTGAAAGGGATATACCAATACAAACAAATAAACAAAATATACAGAAATTTGGAAAACCCTAAAACATGCACTGGAACATGCCAGGACAGTGCTGAGTCTCCCTCACCTTTCCCAGGCCCCAGCTTTGGTGTCCCTCACGGTGCGACCACGTTCCTCAGGGGGGATCCAGCCATGCCCAGCAGGGCGGGCAGCACGGGGAGGATGCCCCAGGGAGGGCCCCCAGCCCTCAGGAGCGTGCACTGCTCCCCCAGGAATGCCCTCCCTCACCCCAGGGCAGCCCCTCCCTCTCGGGGTGCCTGGCAGAGCCCTTCCCTTCGTCCTGCATCACAAAGGAGCTGGCCCCGACTGCCAGAGCTGGCTGGTGACACCCGAGATCAGCACTAATTACCCGCGCTGGAAAGACGGCTTCATTTGCATTTCCAGCCAGGCAAAGGCAGGTAATCCAAGCACAGGAGCAGAAATCATAAACTCCCACTTGCTGGAAGGCTCTGAGCCTTCTGCCTCTGCCCGGAGCAAACCTGAGCAGCTCAGAGCACGGTGCCTCCAGCACCTGGGTCACACCAACCTCTGCCTTGGCAGGAGCAGCCAGGGGACACTGAGTGGGGCCACCAGGACCTTCAGCACCTCCACCACGTCACCTTTGCAGCTCTCAGGCTCTGCATTCCCAGGTTTTCCCACACTTAGCACCCACGTTCACTCACTCAGCCACCCCTCTTTCAGCTGTGTTGGGACACAGTGGAGTTTCCAGAACATTTTTATTTCTGGTTGATTTCCCAACTGAAGGACAAATCTTGCTCAAGGGGAGACTGTGAGATGCCCTTCAGTGTTCATGGAGGTGCAGGTGCAGAAGGATCAGAACCTGCAGGTGCTGGAGGTCCCCAGAGCACAGCCCTTTTCCCAGACAGCCCCATGTGCCCAGTGCCACCACCTGGACATGACACATCGGTGTCTTGGGGGACTCATCACCCTTCCAATGCCACCAGCTCCATCTGAGCTCACCCAGCTGCCCTCAGGGGCAGAAGCTTCTCCTGACCTGGTGGTCAGAAATACAAGACCTAGAGACAGGTATTGTGACTGTTTTCCCTTCTTCCTAAACTTACCTTCAGTGCAGAATTGCTCTGTCTCAACAGGCATCTCTGAGGAAGTGTGGCTATTTCCTGGGAGCACGTGTGGGGTGTGATGGGGAAGGTGTTGATAAACTCCTAACTTTCCATTTTTTTGCTTTAAATCTTTTCATTTAAAGAGTTATAACTCACCACTGCACATCCCTCATGAGCTTTGAGTGTCCCAAAGTGGTGCTGTCAGATGTGAGGGGAGGCTCAGGTGCCTCCCATTGGACCCAGGGAAGGGCTGGAGCTGGGCCAGGGCAGGCTCAGGCTGCAGATCAGGAAAGGTTCTTCCCCCAGAGGGTTCAGGCACTGCCCAGGCTCCCCAGGGAATGGGCACGGCCCCGAGGCTGCCAGAGCTCCAGGAGCCTTTGGACAGCCCTGCCAGGGATGCCAGGGTGGGATTGTTGGGGGGTTTGGGCAGGGACAGAAGCTGGGCTGGGTGATCCCTAGGGATCCTTTGCAGCTCAGGACATTCTGTGATTCTCCCTCTAGAGACACATCAGTGGTGTGACCTCTCTGTCCCATTGTGGTCTGACACTGTAAATGAAAAAGAGGCATTTGAGTAATCCATGTGTTATTTTACCTGTCCAGCTCCAAGTCTGACACCTGTGCCATTAGGATTAATTAAGATTATTGGCACTGATCACTCAGAGAACAGAGTGATCACCCAGTCTGGCCACTTCCCTGCCAGCTGTACCTGCACCCTGCCAGCCCCCTGGATGCTCCACAATGCACCAGAGCTCCTTTCCTGCTGAGGAAAGCTTTGTCCTGGATCCACAGCTGCCAGGGAGGTCCCTGCTCTGCTCCTGGCTTTCTTTGAACTGCTCTGTCCCAAGGAACAGCAAAAAGCCTCACTCATACCCAGTCACTTCCCAGGGCAGGAAATGATAAGAAAACATCTCGCTTTCTTGTGATTTGATTCTGTAGCTGGATGTTTGTCGTGTAATACACGCCAGAAATGAGAATATTCTGGGCATTAGGAGGGCTCAGGGAGCTTTGCACTAATGCTGGGTGCAGATGATATGTTAATGTATTTATCTGATCCAGCTCAAGCTCTCCCTAATCTATTAACATGAATGTCTGGGGTGGGGATAGAGCCACACACAAGCCAGGCTGTGCAAAGCCTGACTCCACACACTCCTGACAAGGGTTTGCCACTCCAAACCCTCTGAGCTCACAGCACCTGGGACAAAGCAGGAGGAGCAGAGGACTCCTAAGCCAGACTTCCCACAGTGGAAAACCCTCTGGGCTTTGGGCATGGTCACTTCTAAACATCTTTGAGCTGCCAAATCTCACTGAGAGTAGCCCTGGATGGAACAAACACTGCTCATGGGGTTTCCCCTTTTGCAATAAAAACAGCAAAAAGGAGAGCTGAATCTTGGTTTTCACCTGGCCAGGACAAAGCCCTTCCCTCTCACCTCTTGTGTGGATCCTGAGCCTCCATGGCCAGTTGTCTTCACCTGTCAAAGCTGAGGATTTTCAGGGACACACAGCAGCAGGAGCTCCCCTGGCACTGAGTGTCCCTGGGGATCCCATTTCCATAAAATCAGTTGTCCTATACTGTGATTTAGAGTTCTGAGACCCTGTTACAGGGCAGTGGGCTTCCTCTGCCAGCCCTGCAGGGCTGGGAGACACATTCCAGTGTCACATGTCACCTGGAACCACTTCCCAGAGCAGAAACGTGCCCTGGTGCAGACCCTGGGCTCGGCTCTGTGTGGGACCAGCTGCAGGAAGCAGCATCCTCCTCTCCCAGCCTGGCAGCAAATCCCTCCCTGCCCCTCCTTCCACAGCACCCTGCAGAGCATGGCAGGGCAGCCATGGGTCATTCCTGCAAATTCTTCCCATTTCTGACCTGGGGAGGAGGAATAATATTCATTTTCCTGGAAAAGATTCTGCATTTAGCAGTGGGGCTCAATTGAGATCATGGGATAGAGACAACGCTGTTGCAGTAAAAATAATTAGGATGTTAATTGAGCAAAATGCCTGTGGTTGTCCTCAGTCATGGAAGTGAGTTTAGCCCCAAAGATGAAATATCTCTCTCTGTGGCTCATGAATCAAAGACAGAGAGACAGACTGAGCTGGATCTGCAGCGTGTCCTTCACCTGAAAGCAGGAGTCAAACATTTGACTCTGAGATAAGCTCTGGGTGAGTAATGCCCCTGCCTCCTCTGCCAGCTCCCAAAGACAACACACAAACATGTGCACTGTGGCTGTTATATTTACAGGAATTAGAAAGGTCTGGTTTAATTGGATTTAGCTTGTTTCCCAAATGGGATTTGCATTCTGGAAATGACACAAATTTCATGGGCTAAGGGAGAAAATGATGTTGAAAGGTGCAGGCCATCCAATCCTGACCTGTCTGCAGGCACTGCTGGAAACAAAGACTTGCAGTTAGTGCCCAGGACAAGTAAAAAGGGATGCAATCCATGGAAGGGATAAGTTATCAAACCCCTCAGACTAAGGAGCACAAGAGGGGTTTTGTTAGAAGCTGCCTCAAAATATTGGGGACCATCCAGGAGCTTCAAGCAGCACAATGGGAAAATGCAGATAAATGGACAAACAGCCCCAAACCAGCCCCCCAGAACTTAAGGCAATGTGAGACTCTGCCAAGTGTGGACACCCCCCTGCTTTCTGGAGGGGTTTAGGGCCAAAACCACATTGTTGTCTTCCCAAAGAGAAGTCCAAAAGTTCCTGCCAGCTGATTGGTAGGACAAGAATTCCAGAGGGAATAGCACAACACAGCTGTAAATTGTCCTGGCTGTCCTTTCACTCTCTGAAAGGTCTGTCTGTACCTGGGCACTTGCTGGTTTTCAGTTGTGACCCTCATTTTGTATCCATTTATTCTGCATCAGTCCAGGAAAACTTCCCCCAAATGACCTTGATCAATTGTTCTTGATCTATTTAATAAATCCTTTTCAATTCAACTCTTGTAACAGCAGGGGCCACAATCCCAAATGTGCCATCACAAATGCACCTCCCTCTTTGGAGAGCTGCTGCCAAAGGTCAAATGTGTATCAAATATTGAAGAACTGAGAAATGGCAATTAAATGGGAAGGCCAACAGAAAACTCACAGATTTACACTGTTG
>JANPWX010000420.1:62059-98871 GCA_024734555.1 Trochalopteron elliotii
TATATTATATTATATTATATTATATTATATTATATTATATTATATTATATTATATTATATTATATTATATTATATTATCTACATTATGGGTATGCCACTGCACTTGCACAGCTAAAGGCCAGGGCTGAGGGCTGAGTTTTGTTGCTAAATCTGGGATTCAAACAGCTCCTTAGATAGGAAGGAGGCTTCAAAGAAAGTGTTTTCAAGGAATGCATGACTCTAATGACTAATTAATTGTTGTGTTGATTTTAAGACAAGTATTTTTAAAAATGTAGCACTGTTTGGGGCCATTTTACTCTCTTGAATATAGGTTAGAGCAGATTTGCCTCTGAGTTAAAACCATATGAAAGATGGTTCTTTGGCAATGTCTGCAGTTTCACTCTTTAGGATTAATGCTGCTGCCCTTGGATTTTGTCCCACCCCAAGGGCTCCTTTGGGTGTGATCACCAAGCTGAGGTTATTACCCAGCTCTCTCTCCAGGGATGCTGCAGTGCAGGAGGTTCTGCAGCTCTGTGCCTGCTCCTGCCCACGCTGGGGTGGCTGCAGTCCCTCTGGAATGTGCATGAAAGTGCTGCTGGGCTCTCACTGGGAGCAGGGGATGGATGCTGAGAGCAGCTCCCACCTTGGGGGTGCAGCAGGAGCAGCCCCAGGCTCCACCTCCCTGGCAGGACCGAGGCTGAGCTCTGCAGAGCCCAGCAGAGCGGCAGGACCCCGGGAGTGCACAGACAATGGCACTGGGAGCAGCCTGTCTGACCCTGACCCCCACAGCGGGGAGGGCTGTTGGGGAAGATGACTCAGGGAAACCTTATGATTGCTTAGCAAAAGATTCTGAAAATATGAAACCTATAATGGAAATAGAAATGAAAGCTTGCTTTGAGTTGTAGGATACTCAGCCTTAGTTACTACATAACCTGAAAACAATAGCCCAGCCAGCTGGAGGACAATCCCTTTGGATTGAACAATACCCTTCTGCTGGCTAAGGGATCCAAAGGTCAATGTAGCAAAAGAGAAAAGTCTAAAGAGTAGTTTTTAGAGTTTAAAATATAACACAGTATGGTGATGTAGTAGTTCTTAGAGGCTGTATGTAGATTCTATAGGATTTTGTGTCTTGTACTGGTTGGTTAGTGTAAATTAGAATATTCAACACAAAAGGAGATATAATGTATTGTAACAAGGACCTCGCTCTCTTCCCCCTGTGCTCTGACCCTGCCACCTCTCTCTGGCTCTCCTGCTCCCTCCTCTCTTACCTCTCTTACCTCTCACCCTCTTGTTCTCTCTCTCCCTCTCTCTTTGGGATGTCCCCTCAGCCCAGGCTGGTGGCTGAAGGCAAAAGGCCTTTTTTACCCACCACCCTTGCAATAAACCCACGTGTTCTAGAATGTCTCAGGTCTGCAGAGTTCCCTCTCCCTGCCGTCCACGGATGCCCCTCCAGAGGGCACGGACACAATTCCAGCTGAGGTCACCCCAGAGCCCAGGGGGTGCCCAGGGTGCTGCTCCCCTCCCTTGGCTGGCCCCAAATCGTGCCCCAAGGCAGGGCTGGGCTGACACAGGGTGTTACATGAGCCCCTTGCTGGTGAGTCACCTCTGGGCTTGGCCAGCAGCCCCAGAAAGGCTTAAAATCTTAGTGAGACGGCACCAGTGGAGATGTTTGAAAAGAAAAAATGTTTTAATTAAGATGAAAATAGCAAACTATACAGAACAAAGGAAAAAAGCTGTGCCAGGCACAAGGAGGATCCTTGTACCTGCTACAACATCCCAAAAATGCCACAAGGGCCTTTGTGCTCTCTTTTAAGTGTGCAGTGACTGAGGTGGGATTCCTGGTATCCTGCCCAATAGAAATAGCAACAGGTTTTGAGGTGCTGTCACACTGCACGACATGAGAGAATGACACTCACTTGTCACGTTGAGAGCGAGGAAAGAAAGAGGAAGCCTATTATGATTTGGGGTTTAAATAGGATTTGGAATTTGACCAAGGATTGGGGGATGAGAGGAACACCCCTCTGACCCCAGTGGTCAAACCAGCAGTCCATCACAGAGAGGAATGGGAAAACAATCTACTTTTGTTTATGTTAAATGTGTGAGAAACTCCAGTAGAATTATGTAAACAAGATCAGAAGGCTGAAGAATCAGGGGGACAAGGTGCAGCTCTAAAGATCCAGCTGGGTGTCTCTGTGCGGGCACATGGTCAGATAAGGTAAGAACAGCACTGAAGTCTTTGGGTTTTTACCTTATAAGTGAAACAAAGAGTGAAACCCAAATCCTTCCCTAATATGGAAAGCCCTGCTACTGTGGGGTGCACACCCCACCATGGGGAGGTGCATTTGTGCACGGGGCTGCTGCTGAGCCAGGGCACCCTGCAAGGGCTGGAGCCCCTGGGAGGACCCCCAGCCCCCAGCTGGCCAGGGACCAAACCAGCCTGGCTGCAGCCCCTCACCCACAGGGCTGGGACATCACCAGGAACCAGGACAAATCCCCTGCTCCAAGGTAAATACCCTGCTCCAGGACAATTCCCTGCTTCAGGAAGAATCCCCTGCTCCAGGAGCCTCTGCAGGCTGCAGTGCAGACATGAGGACCCTCCTGGGGTCCATGGTCCCTGTGGACTCCATTAAGGCACAATCACAGAATCCTGAAGTTTGGCAAACACCTCCAAGGTGATCAAATCCACCAGAACACCCTCGTGCCCCCTGAACACATTGTGGAGTTTCACATCTACTGCTCATTTGGACAGTTCCAGGGACAGGGACTCCACCACTGCTCTGGGGAGATAGGACAGCCACAGAGCTGTCCCAGGAAGAGCAAGGATGAACTTTCCTCATGCTGAGGACATTAAAACCACACAGCCAGCAGATCAGCCAAGGCCCCAGTGCTGAGCCCTCCCTGCTTTGCAACAGTGTGGCAGAGAGCAGGGACATGGCCCTGGAAGGGACAGCTCTGACTGCTACCAGGGACAGCAAAGGGAGAGAGTCTTGGCATCAGTTCATCCTGGAGGGTTTTGGCTCCAGCCCTGCACATGAGGGGCTGAGAGAACACCCAGGGCAGGCTGAGCATCAGCCCCTGCAGCAGCCAGGCTGGGGCTGGCAGGGGACAAACTGGGGACAGACACACGCTGAGCCCACAGCACCCCGTGAGGAAAGAGAGAAGAACACCCCGTGCTTTGTGTGTGTTCCTCCTCTCGGAGGAACGGGAGGCATTTTCAGGGAGTTTGGCTTGTGAACACCAGGAAAATCATACTCTGTTATAATGAGATTTTTCAAGAATCTTCATTGAGAGTAAAGCAAACTGAGTTTCCTCAGGGTCACCCAAAGTTATTGGGCTCCCTGGTGTCCCCAGTACCCCCCAGGTACCATGGGGTGCTCCTAGCAATGGTAGCAGGTAGAGGAATTCTTTCATCATAGAATCACAGAATGATGGAATGGTTTCAGTTGGGAGGGACCTTAAAGCCCATCCATTCCAGCCCCCTGCCATGGGCAGGGACACCTCCCACTGTCCCAGGCTGCTCCAAGCCCCAATGTCCAGCCTGGCCTTGGACACTGCCAGGGATCCAGGGGCAGCCACAGCTGCTCTGGGCACCCTGTGCCAGGGCCTGCCCACCCTCCCAGGGAACAATTCCTTCCCAATATCCCATCCAGCCCTGCCCTGTGGCAGTGGGAAGCCACTCCCTGTGTCCTGTCCCTCCAGCCCTTGTCCCCAGTCCCTCTCCAGCTCTCCTGGAGCCCCTTCAGGCCCTGGCAGGGGCTCTGAGCTCTCCCTGGAGCCTTCTGTTCTCCAGGTGAGCACCCCCAGCTCTCCCAGCCTGGCTCCAGAGGGGCTCCAGCCCTGGGAGCATCTCTGTGGCCTCCTCTGGACTCTGTCCAGCAGCTCCAGGCCTTTCCTGTGCTGGCTCCAGGGCTGGGGCAGCTCTGCAGGTGGGGCAGAAGGGCAGAACCCCCCTCCCCTGCTGCCCACACTGGGGGCTCAGCCCAGGGCACGGGGGGTTTCAGGGCTGGGGCAGGTCCAGCCCTCACCCACAGCACCCCAAATCCTTCTCCCAGAGCTGCTCCACCCTCCACCTCTTCATCCCCTGGCCCCATTTTCAGAGCAGCTGAAGTGGGTGTTTTATGGAACTCTCAGAAGGAACACACAGACACCCTGGCCTGAGATGGTTGATATGGGGAACATCAGCCCAATCCATCACCCAGTGACAAAAGCCACTGCAAACAGGAGAACCTCGGAGCATCATCTGTACCAGATCCATCTGTGACACAGCTACAGATCCGTTACTTATTTTGGCTGAGGACAATTTTTTCCCCTCAGAAAATGGAACTATCAATGTAAACAGTTTGCAAAGCTGTCAAGAGATGAAGTTTTTAAAATGCCCCCAAGATCCAAAATTTTGCAGTTTTTCTGTACAGCACCGTTGTTTTTTTTTTTTTTTTTTCTTCCACCCTTTCATTTAGAAGTGCTTTGAAAAAACTGTTACAAAAATGCCCCGACACCACTCAGATTAAACAGTCCTTGGCATGTTCTGGTGAAATCCTCTTCTCAGCCCAGTATTATGGCATGATTGGCCAAAGAAATGCAAAATCTGAGGTGTTGGCCCAGCTCAGGGCAGGACTGACCTGTGAGTGGATCCTTGCTGTGGTTTTTGTTGTGAGTGTTTGGCACTGGGGACTCTCAACACAAGGAAAGGAAGGCAATTTGAGGTCAGCTGCAACTAAACAGGAAAAATAGAAATATCCGTGGTTTTTCCAAAGGAGCCCTGACAGCCCCCAGGTGCTGACACTGTCTGGAGCAGGGGGATGGTGGCAGTTAATTGTAAATGTCTAACGAGCCCCTTGGACCTCCCCTGCCAGCCCAGCCATGACGAGGCCACTGTCAGTGGCATTTCCAAGTCCAGCCCACGCTCAGCCTGGAGCCTCTTTCCCTCCACATTTGCCAGAGGCTGTCTTTAGCACTCCAAAATACTATGGAGCAATCTGAGCTACTTCCTGAATTTTATTTCCCAAAATCACAGCGTTTTGATTGACTAAGCAGCAATTAACATCAGAGTTGTTTTTATTTTATATCATGCCAGTAGAAACATTGAAGTCAATATCCATCAGATTTGTGAAAAATGAGCAAAACCTGGCCCTTTCCAAGCATAATTAAGACTTGGGGAATGGTGTTGCTTTTATCTATAGGTCAGTACCAATATTAGCAACTTGGCTCAATCTTTTATTCTCATTTCCAAAAAAATTCCTTTTTAGTTACATCCACCAGAAAGAATCTTCCAGTGACATAAGCAGGAAGGCCAGGGCTTGAGGAATTAGAAGCAAACCTGATGAAGCCTAAATAAATTTGCATAAAGCTGGATGCAGCTCAGTTGTGTTGTCCTCAAGGGTCAACATTTCTCACCTGGAGTCCTGAAGCTCAGGGAAACCACTGCAAATTCCACATCATCATCATCATCATGGAATCATGGAATGATTTGGGTTGGAGGAGACCTTAAAGCTCATCCCATCCCACCCCAGCCCTGGGCAGGGACACCTCCCACTGTCCCAGGCTGCTCCAAGCCCCAATGTCCAGCCTGGCCTGGGACACTGCCAGGGATCCAGGGGCAGCCACAGCTGCTCTGGGCACCCTGTGCCAGGGCCTGCCCACCCTGCCAGGGAACAATTCCTGCCCAATATCCCATCCAGCCCTGCCCTCTGGCACTGCCCCACACCTGCCCTGGAGCCAGAATTCCCTCTCATTCCTTGGAAGGAGCTGGAGCTGCCCCTGGGCCAGGGAAGCTTCTGGGCAGTGCTCAGGGAGCAGCTCCAGACACACCTGCAGAGAGCCCAGGGCTGGATCTGGGCTGGCACAGCTGCAGGAGCAGCTCCAAAGCTTCGTGTGACACCCAGAGCTCACACAAGCCCCAATTTCTAGACCCTGAAGCCACTGCAAAACAGAGCTGGGGGACTCTGCAGGGCCCTTCAGGGGTCTTAGGGTCTGTTCTTCCCATCTCAGCTCACAGGGCAGGGCTGGGGAATGGGGACAGCAGGGAAATGGTTAAAAGCACCCATGTATTGAAGTGCTTCACTCCAACACAGCTCTCATTTTCCGTGATTAGGAGTCCTGGCTCTGGTAATTATCAGTTTTGTGCATAACTCCTGCCCACAGACAACTTCCAATTCACAGGAGAGCAGAGCCTGCTCAGCTTTGTTCAGCACAAATAAAGATTTCCCATATTTGAAAGGGGAAGCTCAGCTCAGGCTCTCGTGCCCAAAACGGGAAAATTCAGCCACAAAGTGCTTCCCCCTGTTTTTTTATGGGGGTTTTTCATTTCCCAGTCTGGGCTGCACTGGGTTGCACATCACAATTATTTTACAGATTCCTTGTAGAAACACTGGGTTTATCTGATCACACGGCCACATGCAAGGAACAGTTTGATTACACATCCAAGGACATTGCTTGGTTAATTTTTACTCTCCTGGTGTAAAAATGGGCAAAGGATGGGAACAGAAAGTCTGGTTTTGCATGAGCCCCTTTGCTGAGAGAGAAAAGAGTTTAAATTCCACACCACTGCTCTGAGAGAGCAGACAAAAGGCACAGGATGGGCAGGATGGGATTGCCAGGGGCAGAGCACATGGGAAGCAGGCTGGGCACACTCTGTGCAGTCACTGCACATCCATCTCCACTTTACAGGGTAACAGTGTGTGGTGTCTGTGCTGGGGAGCCAAACTGCCTGAGCAGGCAAGCTGCTCCTAATGATCCTGGGATTGCTGCTGATGGATCAGAGTGAGAGCCAGGCCTGGGAACCTCGCTGGTATCCTGCAGGAATGGAGATTATCCCAGATGGTACAGACAGGCAGATGGAAGCAAAAAATCAGTTGTGAATAATCTGCAAACAGAAGCTCCTCGACAGCTGCTGCTCTGAGTCAGGGCATCCACACCCTGCAGCTCCTGTGTGCACAGGGGAGGGAATGGTGCTCTGAGGGCTGGAGTCCCTCTGGAGCCAGGCTGGGAGAGCTGGGGGTGCTCACCTGGAGAGGAAAAGGCTCCAGGGAGAGCTCAGGGCCCCTTCCAGGGCCTGAAGGGGCTCCAAGAGAGCTGGAGAGGGACTGGGGACAAGGGCTGGAGGGCCAGGACACAGGGAATGGCTTCCCAGTGCCAGAGGGCAGGGCTGGATGGGATATTGGGCAGGAATTGTTCCCTGGGAGGGTGGGCAGGCCCTGGCACAGGGTGCCCAGAGCAGCTGTGGATGCCCCTGGATCCCTGGCAGTGTCCAAGGCCAGGTTGGACATTGGGGCTTGGAGCAGCCTGGGACAGTGGCAGGTGTCCCTGCCCATGGCAGGGGTGGGACTGGATGGGCTTTCAGGTCCCTTCCCACCCAAACCATTCCATGAGTTATATGAAATGTGAGGGCAGAGATGCCACAGCCCAGGCTCAGCGTGTGCTGGGGAAGGATTTGCCCAGAGGAGCTCTTTGGGTGAAGCCCTTGAGCTGTTCCCACCCAAGGGCTGCTCCCACTGGTGGGAGACATTTGGTCAGAAGGAAGCCACACATAGGAAATAATTTTGATCTCTGGTTTGCTGTAGGCCATGGCCAGAGCCCAGAGTGCTGCCCCTGCTCTGGGAACTGCAGCCCCTGGTCCCCGGGCTGACATGGAGCCAATTAGTGGCTCATTAGCAGCCAGAGCAGGGACAGAGCTGCTGAAGGCAGGGAAGGCTCAGACTGCAGAGGAGATCAGCCTCTCCCACACCAAACCTGGGCACAGCAGCAGCTCAGGGGCAGCTGGGGCCAGGCTGGGCCAGGGGGAAGGAGAGGCTCAGGAAGAACAGGGGTGCCTGTCCCTGTCCCTGCTGTGCCTGCATAGTGTGATGGCACTCACCCCAGCTCATGCCATTATCCCACAGCCCCTTTAGGGGAAGCACCACAAAGAATGGGTGGGTTTGGAGCCTGAGGCAGCTCCTTCTTCCAAGGTTCTTCAGGAAAGGCCAGCCCACCATCAGCCCAGCATCCCTGGGGATGGCAGTCACAGACACTGTGCTGTGCCACACCCCTGTGCCTGGGGGGAAGGATGTGACAGGAGATAGTTCACTGAGGAGCTGGTAATTCCTTGGAATAAAGGCCATGTTCAGCCATTCCCCAGCACAGCCTGGGCTCCTCCTTGTGCCCTGTGCTCCTCGTGTCACCCTCACCATGGCCACAGCAGCTCCTGCAGCTCAGGAGCCTTCACTGTCCCCAGAATTCCCACAGCCCTCCCAGCCCATGCTGCAGCATTCCCCTTCCCAGGGGCACCCCAGGCTTCCCAACACCACCTGGGAAAGCCCTCACATCCCAAAATGATCCTTCTCCAGCTGTTGTGGAGGAGCAGTCTCAGACACCACAATATAAGTGGCTGTTTGTGGTTAGAAAAAAAAATCCCAAAACCTTTACCATTTACTCCCAAAGGGAAAAAAGAAAGGGCTGTGCATTTTTTCATGAAGGAATACTCTTTTCCCATGGAAACTGCTCACTTTTCATCTTAAAAACAAAATCTAAGAACTGTATATCAAAATACTTAATTCAGAAATGGAGCTGAAGCACTTCATAAGAGCCTTCCTGGGCTGCCTTCAGCACTCCCCCCCCACTCTGGGCTTTTTTGGGAATCACATTGGAGCAGGTTTACATCTCTCACCACTCCCAGAGGCCACAGTGACACTGGCTGTCCCTACACGGTCAGGAGAAGAGGCCCAGTGACTCCTGGAAGCTGCTGGAGATCAGTCAACAAATCTTCTCCATAGAGAAAGGCCTGGAGTGGGAAATGACAATTCCCATTAGACACAGCAGCAGTCTGTTGTAATAAAAACCCAACTCCCCACTCAGATATTTAAATTTTGCAAGGAAATTCTTATGCTTCAGTTCCTTACTGGAGTTTGGGATTTTCCTGCTGTGATTTCCTGCTCCCTCCACCAGTCCTGCCTGGGCTGTGCAGGGGTGACACGTGCTGGTGTGGAGCTGGGGAGGGGTAAGCAGAGCCTGTGGGACTGGGTTTGTCTCCTGGTGGCCTGAGGGCTGCCCCAGCCATGGGCACAGGAGGCCTGGTAGGAGCAGCTCCATAAATACCCATTTCCAGATAAAACCTCCTCTTCTTCTCCCAGCCCTCCGTGGGTGGCATCCAGGAGGGAGGCGGGCAAATCGTCCTGCCAGGATGTCACCTCTTGTGCCAAGGGGACAACTGACCAAATGAAAAAGCCTCCTGGCAGTGTCCCCAGGGCAGGGACACTGTGCCAGGCCCCCAGGTCCTACACTGCAGCAGCAGGATGGGGTAACCATCCCGTAGGTTTTAGGGGCTGCTGCCCCTGCAAAGCTCTGCCCCAGGACAGTCCCCAAATCCCTGACACTGACATCTGTAGTGCACACTACAAACCATTCCAGGTTTTCCTTGCTGGAGGAGAAGGAGCTCCCTGACATCTGTTCCAGGAGCTGTGGGAAGCCAATTATCCTTGAAGGCAAACTGTCCGCAGATAATTGGAAATATAGACTTTTAACTGATGGAGTGTTGACTAAACTGCAGCTCCTGCTTCACTGGTGTCACATTGAATCTCAGAAGCCTCTTGTAATGTTTAGCAGGTGCATTATCCTGTCACATCCAGACAGGTACCACGGCTCTGCTCCTAATTGGAGCACCCCTCCCACAGCTGCTCCTGTGCCAGTGTCACTGGGGGAATTATCCCCTCCTGCCCCAGGCTGGGCAGGCACAGCCAGGGGCTGCAGGCTGGGATCCAGTGGATCTCCTGTGGTTCCACTCCTGGCTGCAGAGCAGGAGCAGCTCTGTGGGTAGTGGAAGGTGGGAAATGGGAAGGGGGATGAAGGAGAGCAGCCTATGCCACAGCCCCCTGCCCAGAGCCTGAGTTCTGTCACTTAACCTGGCCTGGGGAGTTCACAGGACTCTGCCAGCTCTGTCCTGGATGTCTTTGCTCTGCTGGAGTGTCCCAGGTGCCAAGGGACACCAGGCTCCTCTGGGAGGGCAAGCAGAGGCTTTGCTGAGTGTCTGTGCAGGGGGAAGCCCTTCCTTGGGGAAGGGCCATTGCATCCCTGAGGGAAGGGCTGGAGCTGGGCCAGGGCAGGCTCAGGCTGCAGATCAGGGAAAGGTTCTTCCCCCAGAGGGTGCTGGGCACTGCCCAGGCTCCCCAGGGAATGGGCACGGCCCCGAGGCTGCCAGAGCTCCAGGAGCCTTTGGACAGCACTGCCAGGGATGCCCAGGGTGGGATTGTTGGGGGGTCTGGGCAGGGCCAGGGGCTGGATCAATGATCCCTGTGGGTCCCTTCCAGCTCAGGACATTCCATCATTCTGTGAAGTTGTGCCATTCCAGTTACTGAACCACGTACCAGGTCAATGGAGAGTTTGGGATGCAGCAGCTTCCTACAGCAAAAAGACAGAACTCTGCTCCCTGACCCCCCTCCACAGGCACAGGGATCCCCAGCCCAGGCTGCACAGGGGGGAGCCTTTGGCCCCAGCAGCTGCTGCAGACTCAGCTCAGATTCTTGCAGTAAATAGAACAGGCACAGCTTTCATGACGCAGGAACAGAGTTCCAAACCCCACCCAGCAAAACCATCTGGTCACTCCATGGTCACCTTTTGCTTCACCACAATGCCATGGACACTTGGGAAGGAATATCAGCCAAAGGGAAGATGCTCTTGAGACCCAACCTGCAGTGCTGTGTCCAGGACTGAAATCCTCAGTGCATGGAAACACATGGAGCTGCTGGAGAGAGTCCAGAGGAGCCCATGGAGATCCTCCCAGGGCTGGAGCCCCTCTGTTCTGGAGCCAGGCTGGGAGAGCTGGGGGTGCTCACCTGGAGAACAGAAGGCTCCAGGGAGAGTTCAGAGCCCCTGCCAGGGCCTAAAGGGGCTTATGAAAAAGAGGAAGAGCAGCATTTTACTGAGGTAGAGAGTGACAGGACATCTTCAGCATCTTTAGAATAAAAGAGGAATTGTTCCCTGGCAGGGTGGGCAGGCCCTGGCACAGGGTGCCCAGAGCAGCTGTGGCTGCCCCTGGATCCCTGGCAGTGTCCAAGGCCAGGTTGGACATTGGGGCTTGGAGCAGCCTGGGACAGTGGGAGGTGTCCCTGCCCATGGCAGGGGGTAGGACAGGATGGGCTTTAAGGTTCCTCTCAACCCAAACCATTCCAGGATTCCATGAAGACCTGTTTTTCTGGTACAATGCTCCAGTCCTGTGTCTGTGTCCCAAATCCCACAGGTCTCCCAACCTCAGGCACTGGCATTGTGCAGTTTTACCCAACAGAAAAAACCTCTGCAAAAATAACAGTGTCAAAACCTCAACATCTCCACCAGAGATGGAAGTGTGGTATTGCTGAAGGAGGGCCCCTGAGACAAACTATCCACAGGGAATTCCCCCAGAACAGCAGGATATCCTGCAGGGATAGCTGGGGGTTCCCATCACCCTTAAATGCTCTCAACCTTTGGGCATCTTTCTTTCATCAGGTGATCAGTTCTTACTAACAAACAGTACACGTTGTTTGCCAGGGCACACCCTTGCATCCCAGCGCCTTCCCGGCGGAAATGGGAAATCCCAAAGCTTGAATCCTGTGAGGGAGGAGCAGAATGTGCAGGAGGAGCTGTCCGGGGCTGCAGGGGCGAATGCTGTTCCCGCGGAGCCGGCGGGAAGGGCTGCACTGAGCTCCTAGAATCGACAGCCCCAGCTCTGCTGTTCCCCCGGCAGCACAGCCCATTTGTGTTGGTAATTCATGCCTTGGCTGGGGGAAAATAAATGCTCCAGCTTTATTGTGAAACAGGAGTAAATTCTTAATAAGGTCCAATTAGTGGCAGTTTCCAGTGGAAGCAGCTCTGCACCCTCTCAGCAGCCCCCCAGGAGGAGGCAGGAGCAGCTCAATGAGCCTCTGCATGAAGGTCCCCTGACTCCCCAGTCCCTGCAGGGGCTCTCTGGGGTTCCCCCAACTCCCTGGTTCCTGCAGGGGCTCTCTGGTGGGTACCAGGCTCTGCAGCACCCTGGAGATGTGCAGGGCCCCCTCGTGTGTCACAGATTCCCTGTGGGCAGCTGGGAGGTGAGGATGGAAGCAGCTGTGACACTCAGGGATGTCCCCCTGTGTCCTGGTTCAGCTGTGTCTGCCCTGGAGCAGCATCCCACGGTAAGCCCCATCAAGCTGTGAACTTCCAGCACCACAAACCACCCCCAGCAGGCACAAATGCCCTCTGGATGAGCCAAATGGGTGTGGGCTCCCTCCAGGACCTGCAGACAGCCTGGCACAGCTGCACTGGCCCAGGTGTGCCAAAATCCTCAGCTCTGGGAGAGAGGGATGGTCATTTTCCTGGGGACAAACTCATAATTCAAGTCAGTGGCTGGGCCAACACCCAGGAGGAGAGAAGGACAACGAGGACAGCAGCTCCATTTCCAAGGGGCCACCTCAGAGAGGCACAAGGAGGAGAAGATTTTCCAAAGTATTTGCAATGCTCTGCTTGTGCTGGGGAGGTTGTTTTGGCAAGGCAAGTGAGACTGCAGATCCAATGACCTCCACAACCTGCACTCTCCTCAGCTGTGCCAGCACCCACAGCAAACACAGGGCAGAGCCTTGCACAGGGCTCCCAGGGTGTCTGTGACCCAGGCCAGAGCCAGATGCACCAAAGGAGGGGCACAGAGCAGCCCCATGCCAGGACTCACATTTAAACTTTGATCAGAGACACAAAGACTGCCCTGATCACTGTGAGCTACCTCACAGAGAGACTCAGTCAGGAGGGGACATCAGGAGTCCTCACTCCATCTCCAGACTCAAACCCTGTATCAGACCAGGCTGCCCAGGTCTTTGTCCAGCTGGGGCTTGACATCCTCCAGGAAGGAGATTCCATGATCTGCTTGGGGCTCTAGTCCAACATTTCACTCTCTTCACATGTATTTCTTATATTCTGCCAAAACCTTTAACCACAGTCTCTTATTTTCCCACCACATTTCTCAGTAAAGATTCTGTTTCCATCTTCTTAAAACCTCCTTATAAGTGCTGGCAGGCTGGTATTTAGGTTCACTCTTCCCTTCCCCAGGCTGAATAAGTGAATTCCCTCAGCCTCTCCTGGGCTGTCACACGAGCACCAGCCCCATGACCAACATCTTTATTTCCTGGAAGACACTCCTCGGTTGAATCTTCTTTTCTCCCAGGAGCCCAAAGGGATCAGATTTCCTGAGAGATCCCTGTCCCAGCCCTCCTGCACTACTGGAGTTGTTCTCTTTGAACATTTTCTCTTATCCCAAAGGTCTGATAGACGTCAGTGGAGAAGACAAAAAGAGAACAGGGAGTCCTTCCACCTGCTCTGTCCCCACTGAGTCACCCCCTTCTCATTCAGCAGCCAACCCAGTCTCCTTATTACCTATTTTTGTTGCTGTCACTGTCATGGAAGCTCTTCTTATTGTCTTCTTATTGTCCTTGACACCATCTTCCAGCTGAGCTTTGCCCTTCCCAGCACCATCCCTAGCTGTGTGTTACCCATTCTCCATCCCCTGTCCCACCTGGGCTCCCTTCAGCACTGGAGCTCAGCTGTGAATTCCCAGCTCAGCCAAGTTCCCTCTCACCCTTGGTGATGTCTCATTCCATGTCTTTGGCTGCCCAAACCTCACCTCAAGTGTGGCTGATCAGCTTTTCCTCCACTCCATTTCTCCTCCACTGCGCAGCAAACCCAGGCCCTGCTGGCTCTTGCCAAGCCCTACTCAGCACCAGGACCTGCTGTGGGCTCAGTGAAACTTTGCAAGATGCCCTATTACTTAAAAAAAAAAAAATCAAAAAATCAATTTATAGGTTTTATTCCAAAAGGTTGGCAGTGACTATCCTAGGTGGGAAGGGACCTGCTGTCCCATCCCATCTCCCCACCATCCATAGCCAGCCTGGGCTTTGGACATCACTGCTTCCATCCCACCTTCCAGTCTGAGCCATTCTGCCACCCCCACTCCTAAAATGCCACCAAACTCATGGAAATGCCAAAGACCAGCTGCATTTCAGGTCCCTTCCACACCCTGTTCCCCCTCCCTGCCCCTGCCAGCAGAGCCATCCCCCCCAGTGCCCCACGCTCCCTGCACCCCTCCTGCAGTGCCCTCCCATGTCACCCTGAGTTTTCCTGCTTTTCAGTGTTTATGATTTTGTAGTAAAGATTCTCATGCAGCTTCATGTAAACTATGTATTTTTAGAACTTATCTATTTTGTTTACATATTTCTCCTTTGGGAGGAGAAATATGATTGATGGTGATGTTCACCAACGCAGTCAAAAAATTAGCAAACTGTGTAGCCAAAATTTTACTTTCTAATCAAAGTGTATATAGGATTAAATCAAAAAATTAAAATAAAAACTTTCCTGCCTGACCTTCTGCTGTCTGCCTCGTCCTTTGTGTGTCTGAAAGGGTAACACTCCCTGGGCAGGCAGCCTGGCCCTCTGCTTTAAGGAGCAGCTTTCAGCCTTCTTGGCTTCCAGAGATCCCCTTTCCAACCTTTTTGGCCTTTTAGAACCATCTCCCAACTCAGTCCTGGCTCCAGTCTCAGGTTCAGGTCAGCACTCACAGCTCCAGGGCTCTGTAGGTCCAGGTGGGAGCTCCAGTCCCATGGGATTCCATCTGCTGGGGAGGAGCTGGGCTCACCACACCCCACCAGGGTCACTGGGGCAGCAAAGAGAGACCAGCAGTCCAAAGGAAGTGTGAGCACCAGCAGCAGCTCTTCTCCCCTCAACTTTCATTTCCTGTTTCTCCCAGCATCCCTAAGAATGTTCTGTCTCTTTATCACACAATGAAAACACAAAATGGGTTTGCAAAGCACATCCTGGGTAAACAGGACAGCTCTGCCAGGGGCCAGGCTCAGAGACAAACACAGACACACCTCTGTGGTGGGGCTCCAAGGCAGAGCTGCTGCAGGGCACAGCTCACCCCAGGCACTGCAGTGACCTTGGTGCACCAGGAGATGAGGAGAAACACCTGCCCTTAAAGAGGAGAACAGGAAAATCCATCCTGGCAGCTGCAGGTAAACCTGGGGTTATTAAAGACATTTTCCCTGAACAGGGCTGAGAAAAGCCTCGAGCGTGGCTCAGGTGCCCACCTGGGGTCAGGTACCTTTAATTCTCTCTGTGCATGAGCAGCTCAGCCCCAAGCCCTACACCAGCCCTTTCTGTTTCTGTGCCTTCCTCCCCCAGCTGATCCTGACACCGGCAGGGCCGTGTGAGAAACCAGGAGGGCACAGGAAAGTCCTGACTTTAACACCCAGACTGAGGCTTAGGCTCAGCTCTGCACATCTGCTCTGGGAGGGGCTGTGCAGCTCGGGAGCCTGTCCCTGCCAGCTTGAACCCCTTCCAAGGTGTTTGGAAGATACAAATTCAATTCTTAATACATTTTGGTTTATAATACTGGAACTGTCCATAATGTAACAACAGAATTTATTTTTAATCCTGCTAGGGGCATTTTGAGGCCCTTTGCCACTTGCTAAGTCCTTGCCATTTTCCAAGACAGACAGAATGGAAACTTTCCTCAACAGTTTTAATTTAAAACTTCACAATTATTTGAAGAGCCTGTTGGTTTGGGGTTT
This sequence comes from Trochalopteron elliotii, assembly GCA_024734555.1. Taxonomy (NCBI): domain Eukaryota; kingdom Metazoa; phylum Chordata; class Aves; order Passeriformes; family Leiothrichidae; genus Trochalopteron; species Trochalopteron elliotii. The sequence goes on from JANPWX010000420.1 coordinate 77,572, forward strand.
TTTTGGGTTTGTTTTTTTTTTGTTTTGTTTTTTTTTGGTGGTTTTTTTTGGTGTTTTTTTTTTTTTTTTTGTAAAATGATGAAAACAATCTCCTTTCCTCTCACCCTACTAATCAGAAACTGTAAATAAGTGATCTTTAACAGCAATATAATTTCTTCCCCTGCAGAACAAGGCTGATTAATGCCACTCTATGGGGGATTGGCATTCTGTGAATATCCCATTATTAAGGTAATTTCAGCCAAAGCAGTGACAAACACAGGCACTGAGATCCTGTCAAGGGATGTAGATTTTTTTGGACTTTACTGACGTGGAGCCATGACCAGACCTAGAGTATGATGGCATCACCTGGGCCTCTGGGACTGGGGAGGAGGAAGGGAAAAGGCAAAGAGGAAAACAGAGAGGAGAACACCCAGCAAGTCAGGATCAGGTGTGGAAAACTGATCCCACTTCCCATTCTGGTACCTCAGGGGTCTGTGCCTGCCTCTTCCCCTGGGAGGAGGAGTTGGGAGGGAGGGTTGTCACTGCATAAACTCCACAGACTCAGCAGCATTTGGACACTGCTCCCAGGGATGCCCAGGGTGGGATTGTTGGGGTGTCTGGGCAGGGCCAGGAGCTGGGCTGGAGAATCCTGGTGGGTCCCTTCCAGGATATTCTGTGACAAAAATCTGTGGCTCCCCCAGAACACACCAGAACTTCAGTGGTCTCCTGTAGCTTTAGTGAACTTTATTCCAAGCCAATTTTAGGCACACAAAGCACAGAGGAAGGAGAGAGTGTCCAGCTCCCCATGGCCTCCAGCAGAGCCTCTGCAGCTTTAATGGATGTTCTAAAACAGGACAGAGCCCCCCACACCACTCCCAGCCCAGAAATTAATTGCTTGGCTGTTGGCTGTCTATATGTTGTTATAGGAATGTTTTTACACTTGAAGCTCCCTGAAGGCCTCTATAAGTATTCTGCTCATAAATACAATTATAGCAGAGCTCTTGCTAGAAACAGCCATCTATTATGGGATATTGCAGTCTCATCAACATACCAAAGACACTGCAAAATCCAATAGATCAAAAGCAAAGAGTTATCACCTGAGCTCTCGCCCTGGTGGGAAGTTCAGCACCAGAATACTGAAGATGCCAGAGTTTCCTCAAGGCTTTCCTGCAGGATTTTGCAGGTGGAGCCTCCTTTTCTGGGCCTCTCTGTGCAGATACAGGAAAGCTGAGCACTTTATTTCTTGTACACTGGCTGGATGTGCCCTCATCAGAAGGAGAAAAATTGCTTCCTGGAGGATTAGGTGATGAGGTGGAACTCTTACAATTCATAAACATTGGCAAAGAGAGGCACAGCTCTGCTCTTCTGGAGGCTTCATCCTCTCTGGAGGCCTCCTTAACATTCCAAAGGACAAAACAGACTGATCCTCTATTAACCCACGAGGACAAAATGCACTGAGGTGCTCAATGTCACCCTCTCACTGTCACCCTCTCCTGTCAGAAGGGCCCTTCAGGCTGCTCTGGAGCCAAAAGGAGCTGCTGGAAGCCAGCGGCTGTGAATGAAGGGATGTCCTCAGACAACACAATGAAGCCACACCAGCTGCCAGGGAGGGGTAAAAACAGGCACAGAAGGGACTTTGGGAAAGTCCCTGCCCCGCGGGGATGTGAGACCTGAGTGTCTCTATTGAAGTGTTTCCCTGTGAGGATCTTTGTCCCAGTTCTGCCCTCAAGGGGGTAACTCTGTTTGGGGCTGTCTGGGTGTGATGTTGTGTGCCAGGCTCAGGGATAGCACCAAGCACCCAGCCCAGATGGGTACAACTAACACAGAGCCTGGAATCAGGGACTGCTTTGGGTGGGGAGGGACCTTAAAGCCCACCCAGTGCCACCCCCTGCCATGGGCAGGGACACCTGCCACTGTCCCAGGCTGCTCCAAGCCCCAGTGTCCAGCCTGGCCTTGGACACTGCCAGGGATCCAGGGGCAGCCACAGCTTCTCTGGGCACCCTGTGCCAGGGCCTGCCCACCCTCCCAGGGAACAATTCCTCTTAATATCCCAGCTAACCCTGCCCTCTGTGAGTTTAAAACCACTGTCCCTTGTCCTGTCACTGTGCCCATATGAAAAGTCCCTCTCCCTCCTTTCTGTAAGTCCCTAAAGGTACTGGAAACTGTTGTGAGATCTCCCTGAGACCTCCCTGATTTCTGCTCCTCATTTCCCCTCTGTTCCCTGAATGTGTTCTGTTTTCCTCAAAATTTAACTGTTCAAGAGCAGCCAAATGTCAGCAAAGGCAGGATCTCCTCTGAGCAGGATGCAGAGCTCTGCAGGTTGACTCCTTCCTACCCACAGCTCAGGCACCTCATGGTTTAATGCCCATGCTGGCATCTCCAGGCCTGCACCAGAGACACCAGAGGACAAGCCCTGATCTCTGTGGTGTTTGTTCAGCCTCAAGTCCACTCATTGTCCCCTGAGCTGCCTTGGCTCTAGGATAGGCTGTAGTTAAAGAGATTAAAGCAAACAAGGCTGCCTTGCTGTTTGCCACAGCTCATTAGAGAACTATTAGGAAGCAGCTCATTAGAATGTAGAAAATGCTGCATTGCTGTTTTCTTGGAGGTTTGTTCACACAGAGCAAAACAAGAACTTAGAGGACAATGAGTAGCACGGGAGCCATGTGACTCTCAGAGAAGTGGTTCCTTGCCATCACTCACTAGTCCCAAACTGGAAACTTTTCCAGCCCTGCTCTAAGGAGCACTGGATTGAAAACCATCTCAGGAAGAAAAGGTTGCACACTTTGTGTTCTCATCTCTGCTTGGGAGCCTGGGGCTCTGCAGGTACTGTGGGAGGATCTGTCCTGTGATGGACACAAGGTGCATGGACCTGCCTGCTGAGGGGAGCTGGATTTGCCTCCCCCTGCCCTCTGCAGGTGGCTCAGGCAGGGATGATCCTGCAGCTGCTGCACACAGGGAGCCTGGGAGAGGCACGTGTCCTTGTCACCTTTGGTCCCCACAGCCCCACAGAAAGGCTGGGCCACATCTCTGCCCAAGAATGATGTTTGTGCCCATTTTCCTCTCTTCCCACCACCCTCCCCACGTCACACTGGGCACAGGAGCAGCTGGAGCCTCTTGCAAAGAAAACAGGAATCAAACTCCCAGAGGTGAGATTGCCTTCTCCCAGAAAAGATAAAGTTGAGTTTTGACACAGGAAAAGTCTCAGAAACTGAGGTTTTGTCAGTCCATGGGTTACAGGGGTGGGTGGGCAGGACTAACACAGGTGCCTGAGGATTCTCCTGGCGTGGCCATGTGTGGTGGGACAGGAATGGACCTCATCCAGCATTCCAGGGATGTGCTCCCAGGTGACCCCTGCTGCACAGGCTGGGGGTCTCCTTCTGACACAGGGACATGGAGAGGGAATTGGTCACAAGAGCCCAAACATCCCAATCCCCTGAGCTTGCACCAGCTGACCCTGCTGTGCCCACAGCTTACAGGGTGGGTATGAAGCCCTCAATATTCTCCTGGAGAAGAGTCCATTAGAGAGGGAAACCCTGGTGCTGCAGAATCACAGAATGATTGAATCTCCTGAGCTGGAAGGGCCCCACAGGGATCATTGATCCAGCCCCTGTCTCTGCCCAGACCTCCCAACAATCCCACCCTGGGCATCCCTGGCAGGGCTGTCCAAAGGCTCCTGGAGCTCTGGCAGCCTCGGGGCCGTGCCCATTCCCTGGGGAGCCTGGGCAGTGCCAGCACCCTCTGGGGGAAGAACCTTTCCCTGCTCTCCAGCCTGAGCCTGCCCTGGCCCAGCTCCAGCCCTTCCCTGGGTGCTGTTCCTGTCCCAGAGCAAAGATCAGAGCTGACCCTCAGTAGGAGCTGCAGCCCCTGGTGAGGTCTCCTCTCTCTCTGGACACATCTGGATGTGCATCTGGATTGGCAGTCCCTGGGAACAGTCATCACAGCCAGCTCTGGCCACCTGAACCAATCCAGACTGCAGAGACAGAGCAGGACTCATCTCCTGGAAGGGGCAGCCTGCAGCTGGAAACCCCCAAACCCCACAGAGCACAGCAGGTTACCCCCTCAGCCACCACTGTCACACCAGAGAGGGTCACAGCTGTCAGGGGAATCCTGCTCCTCTCCAGGAACACCTCCTGGCTGAGGGCACCTGATGGCTTCCAGTCGTTCCCAGACAGAGGAGTTTCTCTCTCTTCATGGCTTCTTCCTGTGGTTTGTGACTTCCTCAGAATCCCTTAATTGATTTATAACCCAATAATCCCCACCCTCGTTAGGCACAGTGTGTGGCCATTCATCATTCCCTGCACAGGAGCTGCTGCCAGGCCCCTCAGTACCTGACCTGAAATACTTATGGGCCTGCAGAGCTGCCTGAAGGGCACCATCCCTGAGGGTACAGCAGGGTTTGTGTCACCAGTGCCACGCACCAGGCAGGGACACAGCTCACGGGCACCCCTAGTGCAAGGGCCGTGTTCCAAGTGCCTGGAGCTGCCACACATTCCACATTCTGGGCATGGGGAAGTGCCTTTCAAAGCCTTCTGCCCCATCAAGTCCTCCCAGTCCTTAAAAAGGGCAGATTGCTCCAACTCTGAGCACATCAAGGGGGTCTTATTGCCTTTACTCAGGCATTCACTCATTATTTTCATCAAGCAAACAATATTTGAAACATAATCATGGAATCATAAAATCACAGAATACCCCAGGCTGAAAGGAACCCACCAGGATTAGAGTCCAGCTCCTGGCTCTGCACAGTCCTTCCAGGCAGACAGCAAAGATCAGCCACATCTGATAAATAAAGTCCCCAAAGCCTTTCCAAAACCCCACTGAAGTGTTCAGGGGTCATTGTGGTTGCAGGGAATGTCACAGCTCTGACATGTCCCAAGGTCTTGCAGGACATGGAGGGCAGCCTTGGGCCACAGTGGGAGCACAAATCCAGGGCCAGGAGCAGGGGTGTCACCTCAGGGCTCCAGGAATCCCAAGCTGTCAGGGATGGGGGGTCCATGGTGCTGGTTTTGGGGGCAGGCAAGCCTAGGAGAGGATGTGACAGTGCCACAGTACTCCAGCAAGAGGAGCAGTGATGGCAACCAGGGCCAACAGCCCAGAACGCTTGGAGAGCCCATGGTGATGTCTAGGGCAGACAAAACAACCCCAAGCCCAGCTCAAACCAAGCCCAAAGCTTCACTTTTGAGCTTAAATGATCCTGATCCAAGCTCCAAAGCAGGTGGGGCAGAGCAATTAAAGACTGGAGTTGAGCCGGGCTGGATGAAGCAGTCAGGGCTCCTGGAATGTGAGGTGTCTGGAGGTGCTGGAGCTCCCAGGATGTGACTCCCCAGCCTGCCCTGCACACCTGCAGCCTCGGAGCCTGCCCAGCCCTCTCCCCTGGCCAGCTCAGCACAGGGATCAGCACAGCTCTGTGTTCATTCATTATTCACTCCTTCCTTCCTTGCAGCAGGAGACAGAGAGCCTTTCATGATGAATGCCGTGGTTGTTAAAAATAGTTTACTACAGCTCAAAATGCAAGAGCTGACTCTTCCGTCCCTGATGAGGAGTAAATTGGAGTGACTTCAGTGGAATCTGCAGTGACAGAGGAGAGGGAGAGGGAGAGGGAGAGGGAGAGGGAGAGGGAAGGCTCCGAGGCTGCAGGTGATTAGCCCTGTCTGGGCACAGCTACAACCCAAAGGTGTCGGCAGCTCTTCTTCTCGTGCTGAGCAGCCTCACCTGGGCAGTTCTGGGGTGGGAACTCCACCTCTGGCAGAACTCAGAACCACCCAGGAGCAGACATAGAGAGCCTCCAGTCGTGCTCCTGAGTCCTAAACAGCTCCTCTGCTGTTCCCACACTTCAGCTTTCCCAGCGTGTGATCCCAGTTATCCCCTTTATCACCCGAGACATCTGGGAGTCATTAATGCCAAGGCAGAGGAAGTAACAATTCCCATCTCCCAGTGCCATTGTGTCTGGAGCACAGCCCTGCCACCAGCTGAGCAGGGAGATGTCCTGGAGAGGAGAATGTGGAATCACCACATCACTCTGGAAAGGACCAAGGGATGAGGCTGATTTCTGCTCCTGGAGGCAGGAATTCGCTGAGGTTTTTCCCAGGGGTAAGGGATGATCTGCTCTGTCCATGACTTGAGAAGCTCAGGCTGGACTGAGGGATCCAGGGGATCTTTCTAAAAACTGAGCAGGGCTCCAGGAGGTGTGAGAGGGAGGGAGGGCAGAGGAGAGAGAAGGAACAGGAGAGAGGTGTGTGCATGTGTGCAAGGGCTGTGTTGGCTGTGCTTGCACAGAAAAACCCAGCTCAGAGTAGCCCAGTTATCAAGGTTCAATTTGTTACAAGTGACTGTGGAATTATTGGCTTTTGCTGTTATGTGTTGACTTTTGCAAATTATTATTAATCACAACGATTTTGATGTGGTACTATTTGTAACCCCTTTTAACTACCTCAGTATATATATCTGTCAGCTTTTGTATGCGTATAAATAGTAGTGTGATAAATATATGTATTAGTTTAGATTTTTGCAAAATATGTTAACTTTTGCAGGATGCTTTGTTTTGTAACTAGTTGACAATAGTGAGAATAACTTAGAAAAGGCTAAAACTGTCTGTATGATTAGGTAACACTGAAGGGACCACACAGATAATATCGGGAAAAGGATGTGAAAAAACTCCTGCTCCTAACCCTGCAGCCATCAGTAATTCCCTGTCTATCATTGTGAGGAAATGGCATGCAGGTTGTCAGGAAATTGCTTATACATTGTGAGGAAATGACATACATGACTCCCAGAAATCAAATCTATACAACTGTACATGGGTCAAGGGTCAGACAAAGTTAAAAGAATTCCTGGAAAAGTAAAAGAACTCACAGGAGTGTTTGAATATGTATGACCTTATGAATATGTATGTAACCAGTGTAATGAAAAAAAGTATATAAGAAAATTGTTTTAAGCTAATGGTGTGCTTCTGCATCTCCAGGAGCTCACACTTGTCCCAGAGGTGGTGGCTGATGTAACAGAGCTGCTGGACATGGTACAGATGATAGTCGTCTTCATGCCTGGCACTGATCCATGCACAGCCAGGAAAAACAGGAATGTGGCAGCAGAGCCAGGCCACGGGCAGTGAGTGACAAGGGGAGAGCCTTTCCCAAGCTCAGGGTCTCCAAGGGAAGCTGTGAAGGAGCAGCTGAGGGCACTGGTTTGTTCTGAGGGCTCAGAGCTCACTCTGAGGGGCACACCAGCTGCTGGGACAAGCCCCAGGGGCTGCACTGCTCTCCCTGCCCTGGGCTGGCACAGGGCTGGGGTAGCACCTGTGGGTGTCTTTGGGCTCCATGCCTACAGCATCACCAGCTGCTCTGGGAAGTGTTTGCAGATCCTCTCCAGGGCCACCCCTGCCCACCCTTCCAACATCAGCCTTCCCCCCTCCCTGGCACCGAGTTCTCACTTCAGGAGGTGTAAAAGTGCTTGGTGTTAAAAAAACAAACCAAACCAAAGAAGCCCAACTCTGTCCCCGAGTTTTCTGGAGCTGAGGCTATTGATTGTAGCAGGTGGGTGACAATGAGCCCACCTGCAGTCACACTAAACACAATGCAAATTAACACTTTATTGATTGCTAAAAGCAGCTCCTACTGCTCACACCAGAGCAGCAGAATGTAATTGTGTGATCCTAAAGATCCTCGTGCCTTGGGGTCCTCCCTCCCTCTCTCTCCTGGCTGTGAACAGCTATTTGTGAACAGCTGAGCTCAGCCAGGCACCTGAGGGACCTTCCTGCAGTGGGTGAGTCTTGTGAAACCTCCCTGGTGTCGGCAGGGTCTTTGCCAGACATAATCTCTGCTTCCCTGGAGGGCCCCTGAAGCTGTGCTGGCACTTCAGAGGGGGAATAGTGCTTCCTTCAGGTTTGTCAGGTCAGAGGGTCAGAGTCGAGCAGCCTGGTCCTGGGGAAAGCCCAGTGGTGCAAAGCCAAGGTGTGCTTGTAGCCAAACAGCTCCATGGTGAGTCCAGCAGTGCCACACCCACCAGGGCAGGAGACAGGGCTTGCCATGGCCCCAGAGGTCAGGGTGGATCCCTTCACACTGCAGAAGGTATTCCTGGCTCTCCATGCAGACGGAACACGCCAAACCTCTCTGGAAAACTGCTGCTGCTCCAAGTGGAGCTGAAGGCTGGGCAGTAACAGGTGACCACAGTGGGGAGGAGCCACATCTGAACCAGCCCAGCTCTCACAGCATGTCCTCAAAACTGCCTGGCTCAGAGGGACCATGGCAGAGCTGTTGCTGACCCTCCTTTGGCCAGGACACAACTCAGAGCTGCACATTTCCTGCCTCCCTGAGCAGCTGCTGTTCAGCAGGACACATCTGGGTCGAGAAAGAGGTTTTTCTGCACAATGTTCTTCCTGGTGCTGCTCAGAAGTGTGGGAACAAAGCCCCAGGTACAGGCTGGGGCTGAGGGATGGGTGATCAGCTCCCCAGGACCAAGAGGACCGCAGTGCAACCTCCGATCAGGTGACAAATCTGCACCAAGAAAAATTTTGGAATGTGCAAGGCTCAACAGCCAGACATCAACCTGTTCCAGACAGGGCAGGGGAGACCAAGCTCCTGCAGATGCTGTCCTGGGGCCCAGTCTGTGCAGTCACACCTTGCTGGGATGGACTGGGCAGCAGCAGAGGCCAGGTTTGGTGGCAGCTGAGAGCTCAAGTGTTGTATCTCAGCATGTCAGACTCAGCAAGGTGACACCCATCTCTGCCAAACACTTCTGTAGGCACCAGATCTTTTAATTAGCAGCTTCTTCTAGTTAATTACTTTTGGGAAATGCTCCAGGCTCTGAATGAAAGCAGTATTTTCCTAGGACAATGAGGGTCCTCTCCTTCCTAGCACTCATAGTAGCAGCAAAGCTTTGGGCAGGTGAGACCCTCTGTGGGACCCAGAGCACTCAGCAGAGGGCAGGGACCAGGTGTCACCTCAACCCTTAGGAAGGGGAAACTGAGGCCCTGGAACTGCTGGCCCTGTCCTGCCCAACAAGGCTGCAGTACCTGTGGTTACTGGAACAGGCTCACCCTGCACACACAGAGCAGCCCTGTCACATTCCCAAAGATGTGGCTGTGCTGAGGTGAGCAGGGGTGGCCAGGAGCCCTGCAGCATTCCTGGGGACACGGAGAGTCACAGAATGGAATGGTTTGGGTTGAAAATGGTATTAAAGCTTATCCTGTTCCAACCCCTGCCACGAGTGGAGCTGGATCAGCTTTGAGATACCTCCCAACTCAAATAATTTGATGTTTCTGTGACTCTTCTCTCACCCTCCTCTTTTATGCTCTGACCCGAGGCAGGGATGGCCCCCCTTTCCAAGCACCTCCCTCCATGTTTGGCTGCTTTAATCCAGGGTGAAAGCCCAGAGTGTGTGAGATGCTGAGGTCTCCAATGAGGTCACTCATTCCCTCTATTCCTTGGCCAAATCCCTTTCTTTTTCCCAGGACAGGGGGTGTGCAGAGCCTTCCTCCTGCTTTGTGGGTGGCTGCACATCTGAGCAGTGACAGACCATGGCTGGGCCTGGGAGTGGTTTCATGCTGTTTTCTGGGAAACATCCCCAGTTCCATGGGCTGCTGCATCCTAGCAGAAATTGCCTCCCCACAGATGGCACCTCCTGGATACCTGACAGGGCTGGGGGAACGAGTTTAGGCTGCTGTGAATCTGCAAGCAGGGGACCACCCCAGCACTTGGCCCTTCTGCACAGCAATTATTAAATATCCCTGGGGACCAGGGGAGCCATAGGGATGGAGCAGTTCCTGCCTCTCCAGGGGCCCTGAATTCCTGATGCTAACAGGTCACATTCATCATGATTTCATGCCTCTGCCAAGCCCCTACATGAAGCAGTGCAGCAATATTGAAATCTTCATAGAACTTATCCTCAAGCTGCCTCAATCAACTGCTGTGTTAATTGCTCTGTGCATTGAATGGCCCCTCTCTAAGAACTCGTTCATTAATGAGCACAAGTTTGTGGATGTTGTTTATATTCATATAATCAGAAAGCCATTGGGAGCTTTGTGGCTGAGCCATTACAGGGCTCTGGAATAACCAGGGCCTGATTCCAGGATATGCTTCCCTGTGTCCACTCCTGCCTGTGGGAACCATGGGATCATCCAGGCCAGAAAAGACCTCCAAGGTCATCGAGTCCAACCTTTGACCAAACAGCTCAGGCCCACCAAACCACAATGCAAAGTGTCACATCTGCTGTTGTTTGCACACTCCAGGGATGGTGACTCCACCACAGGCCTGTGCCAAGGCTTAACCACCCTTTCAGAGAGGAAAGTTTTCCTGGTGTCCAACGTGAACTGTCACCCTGATTTTCAGCCTTCTGATGATCTTGTTTACATACCTTCTAGTAGAGTCTCTCATGCATGTACCATAAACAAAGTAGATTGTTTTCATTCCTCTCTGTGATGGACTTCTGAATTAACCACTGGGGTCAGAGAGGTGTTCCTCCTGTCCCCCAATTCTTGTTCACATTCCAAATCCTATTGAAACCCCAAATCATAATAAACTTCACTTCTTTCCTCATTTCAACCTGACAGTGAGTGTGTAGTTTTTTCATGTCCCTAACAGTGACAGTGACCCTCCCCTGGCAGGACACAACATGAGGCCATTCCTTGTCTGTTCCCTGGGAGCAGAGCCTGATTCCAGCCTCCTTTCAGGTCCTTGTAGGGAGCAGCTCCAGCTCTCATGGCCTCCCAGCATCAGTGGGGTGGGATGACCTTGGTGGTGTCAGGTGAATATCCCAGCACCATTCTTCCCAGAGCTGTGTTCCTGCCTTCCTACACTCCACTGCCAGAGCTGCAGCTCTTGGGGAGAACTGCCAGGGATGTTTGAATCTCTGTCCATGCATTGCTGGACACAGATCTCACCACCTTCACAGGGATGAAACCACAGTCAGCAATTTCTGCCTCATCACCTGTGAGATAATCAAGCTGCTTTAATTTGTGCAAAACTCCTGAGAACTGAAATATGGGAAAAATGGTGGGACAGCAGGCAGTGCCTAGGCCTAAGCAGGGGAGGGGATCACCAGCCCTGTGTCCAGCATCAATCCAGCCCACAGAGCATCCAGGAGCACCACCTGGGCTCTGTGCAGCACATTTTTATAGGGAAGATTTGCCTGCCCTGGGATTGGGTTTCTCACTTGTGGTGTAAATGGTGAACATACACATCCTGTTCTTCAGGACCTGTCTGGAAATGCGTTAGGTGGCTTTTGGTGGTCTCAATGCCCCTCTATTGATCTTGCCCACTCCTTGACCCCATTTCTGCACTAGCACTGTATGTTGTGTGGTCACCACAGACCTGAGCAGGAAAATGGGCTTCAGAAAGGAGCTGCCCCACCTCTGTACAGCCCCTTTCCAGGCACAGCCTGTTCTAACTTCCCTGGCCACTGGTGTTTGAGGCACAGCCACTTTCTAACTCCCTCCAGGCTGCTGCACTCAGCAATGGGGTTTTCCATCAGCTCCTTGGGGCAAGGACCCTGCAGATCCTCTTGACTTTTAAAGGTGAATATCTCCACACCAGACGTTGCCAACATTTTGCTGTCTTGCCCTTGGTGAGGCAGATGTTCAGGACTGCACAGCTCACTGTGCTTTTAGGCCTCTGCAATTAGTGCAAATTGATAGGCAAAGCAGCCACTGCACACACCCCACACATCCCCAGCCCTGCACACACCGGCTGATGGACAGAAGCCTCAAACTTGGGCAGGGACGCCTCTTGCATCACAAATGCACATTAACAGAAAGTGCAAATGGCCATGTAATAAACAGAGGCAGAGAAGCTCGTGGATGCAATGAGGTCTGGCATAAGGAACACAAATAATCACCCTGGAGCAGAATGAGCAGCACCAGGCCCGCGCCACGTCCGCGTGTGGGGCCAGCTGGGGACCCTGCCCCAGCCCTGCTGCTGGGCAGAGAGAAAGGGACCTGCATTGTAAAGATGATTTCCTGTAAACATCGATCCACCAGGCCCAGGTATTGCTGCAGGAAGTCCTCAGGAGCCCTATTAGTGATCTCACACTCGGCTCACAGAGCTCTCCTCGCACCAAGGTGTGGAGCTGGGAGGGCTGAGAGTCGGACTCGATGGTTGTTGAGGCCTTTTCTGATGTTATTGATTCTGTGATCCTCAGGTCGGTGCCCCTGTGGCTGCAGAACATGATGGGGAGCAGGAGTTCAACAACAATCTTGAGATGTTATCAGAAACCCCAGCTGTGGAATGCAAAATCACTGCTTTGAAAGAGAGGCTGGACCTTGAAAACCCCGAACCCAGCCCCAAAGTGCAAAGCCTGCTTTTAGAAGGATTACAAATATTTGGCTTTTTCTCCTTGTGAATTCCTTGCTCCTGTGGGTAACACAATCTCTGGCAGCTCTCTCACGTTAAAGGGCACCAAGGTGAGCTTGTTCCAGCTGCAGAACATCTCAGAACAGCAGTGCCCAGATGTGCAGCAGCTCTGCTCCAGGGAATCTGCAGTCCTGAACAAACAACAGACAATCCTGTGCCATGGGACCCACAGCACTGTGTCCATTACTGCAGGACACAGGTGAGATGAGTTGTCAGCCCCTGCCCAGATCCTTCCCATTCTTTGGGAATACTTGTGAGAAGCCAGATGTAGAGCTAGGGTGGATCCCTTCCCAAAGCCAAAGAATCTCTTGCCACCCCATCTGACCTTACTTCAAGCCCATCTGGAAGATAGGAGGTTCCAACTGCTGCAGTTGCAGGCAAAGGCAGGTGGGCTGTGACAAGGCTCTGTGTGTTGACAACTCTGGTTTTGGGTACAGAAAATCCCAAGTAATGTTAACCACATGCAACTTGTGTGGCTTCAAACTGACCTTTCTTCAACCAGACTGATTTCAAAAGCTGTCAGGCAGAGGAAGGCTCTGATCCTGCTCCTTTCCTCTGGAGAGGGTCAGGATGCCAGGTGCCATTCCTGTGACCAAAAAGCATTGAACCTTTAGAGACACAACCAAGTCATGGCCCAGGCTCTGGAGAAGGGTTGTGTATAAACCCAGGTCAAAGGCAGCTTTTCCGGAAGAAAAACTAAAGTTCTTGAATACCTGGTTTTTGTTTGATTTAATTTGTTGGATTTTGGGTCTCTGAGATTTGAATGTTGCTGGGACACTCAGGGCTTGAGCCCCTCCTCTACCTCCAGCTCTCCAAGGAACTTCTGCCAGGTTTCAGGAGGCCAGGCCAAAACCAGCAATTGGAAGAAGATCTTAATGTTTAAGGAGACAACAGTTCAGCTTTACTGGGGTTTTTAAGGTTTGGGATGCAGACACATTCCAGCAAGCAGAGACTTGTGTTTACTGCCCTTGTCCCATTTCTGTGCCACTGCACAGTGCCAGCACAAACCCAGAACCCCACCCTTTATTGCTCTCTACAGCCTTCCTGCTCTCCACCCTTCAGGGGTTTAGTTTGGTGTCACTCCCTCCTCCCTGGTAATAACTGACACGACTGCAAGAAATGGCCTCAAGCTGTGCCAGGAGAGGTTCAGGATGGCTGTGAGGGAAATTTTCTTCACAGAAGGGGTGATCAGGCACTGGCACAGGCTGCAGGGCAGTGGTGGAGTCACCATCCCTGGAAGTGTGCAGAGATCAAGAGGATTTTGGAGAAGCTTTGGGGCTGCCAGGATGCCAGGTTTACATGAAGACATTCCCATTCTTTCCCCTGCCAGACTCTGTAAGAAGATGCTGATTTCTTTCTGCATGGGGACAGAGAAGATCAGGGTCCAGACACATCTCACATGGCTGCAGCACATCTGTCATGAGCTGGTGACTGTTATGAGCAACCAAAAATTTTAAAATTAAGCCCGTAAGTTCAGCTGAAGAACCTCACCCTGTGACCCCTGCCTCACACTCCATAACACCTGGCTCAGTTACAGTGGTTCTTGTAGAAAAACCACCTGATTGCTGCTTGAGTGCTGAAAAGCTTTCCTGGCTTCCAGCAGTTCTTTCCACTGCCTGCTACAAGTGTCTTCCCTAATTCCAGTCCCAATGTTCTCTCTCTGGCTGTGGCATTAAAGGGCTGCTCAAATCAGAAATGTTCTCGCTGTGATCTTGGCGCTTTCCCTATGATGAGTTAAGCAGTGAGATCTCCATTTATCTCCTCAAAAACACTGATCTTGCACCCCAGGAATTTTTATTCAGTGCAGCAGCATCTTCCAGGTCTTGCTCAGGACCCGTGGCTCATCTCAGCAGAAGGGCATCATTAAATCAGGGCACTCCTCCGAGTGGAGGCTCCTGCTCATGGCTGGCACTTCTGGGCCACAGGGGATTAGCTGGGAAGTGTTTTGAAGCCGTGGAAAAAAAAATCTGCATCTTAAAGACATTATTTAAATTCAGTTCAGTCCAAGCAGCCCTAATGATGTTACCCACAATATATCTTAATTTGATGTTGGCAATAAAGTTCAGTGTAGCTGGAGCACTATCATACCAATGTACCAACATACAAATGAATGTTACCCATGTCATTTAGTACCTCTGGCTGTTAAAGTGTCACTTAAGCCATATATTTAATAAATAGGTCCTTTTATGACTATAATACTGATAAGTATTCAACTAATTTCCATGTATGTTGCATTCTGTATGTTGCTAGGGATTTTACCAAGGCCATCACCAATAGCAACTGGGACAAGGAAATAATAAATTCAGGGGGCATTCAGAAAGATCTACAGTGTGGAATCACTTTGTAACAATACAGGAGACATGAATCACATCGGTGGCTCATGGGAGGGCTTGATGCGATCTGTTCAAATCCCCTCTGATAGGAAAAGAACCCTCTCAGTGCTCAGCCCCAGATCTCCTCTCAAACTGGAGTAAAACTCGCCTGGAAACTTTTGCCAGGTTCACGATCCCTGCCTATTTTTGTCTGTGAAGCCGGCGCTGCCTGGCTCTGATCAGGGAACGCCGCAGCAGCGGGAGGGAGGCTTCAGAGACATCTGGAGTCACAAAAGGTGCCAGAGAGCTACATCTTCTGGCCTGTTCCGGCAACTGAGCCGCGCTGCCGGGAGCGTTCACCCTGCGCTGGGAGCAGCGGCTGGAGCCGGCACTCACCCATCGGAGCTGCTGGATCCGGTGCCGTGCCTCCCCGCGCCCCGCCAAGGGCTGCCTTGGCATTCTCATCGCTCCCCGCTCCAGCACGGGCTGCAGGGATGGCCCGGCAGCAGGGACAGCCAGGACACCCCTGCCAGAGGGATCAGACCCGGCCGAATGACCACCCTCAGCCACAAGGCCCCCGGTTCCCCCGCTCGGGGCTGTTTTGGGGTCACCTCTCTGCGCGTTGGGGGTTCTTTACGGCGCGGCGCCCCCGCGGCACAGGGATGCGACGGCATCGGGGCAGGGATGTCACCTGCCCGGGGTGGCCTTTGGCATCGGGGCAGGGATGTCACCTGCCCGGGGTGGCCTTGAGCAGCTCGTTACTGCGGCTGTGTCTCGTTACAGCGACAGGGAAACCCCACGCTGAAGTCGGTCGTGGCTTCTCACGCCAATCAGTGACCCTTCTCCGGAGCCGGGAACACAAAACTGCTCAGGACAGCTCCGGGTGAGACCCAGAGTTATGAAACACCCTCAGCTGGAAGGGACTCACCGGGGTCATTGATCCAGCTCCTGTCCCTGCCCAGACCCCCCAACAATCCCACCCCAGGCATCCCTGGCAGGGCTGTCCAAAGGCTCCTGGAGCTCTGGCAGCCTCGGGGCCGTGCCCATTCCCTGGGGAGCCTGGGCAGTGCCCAGCACCCTCTGGGGGAAGAACCTTTCCTGATCTGCAGCCTGAGCCTGCCCTGGCCCAGCTCCAGCCCTTCCTGGGTGCTGTCCCTGTCCCAGGGCAGAGATTGGAGCTGCCCTCGGGAGGAGCTGCAGCCCCTGGGGAGGTCTGAGCTCAGTGTCCTCTGCTCCAGCTGGACAAACCCAGTGCCCTCAGCTGCTCCTCAGCCAGGAGACAGACTGGCTTGTAAGGAATGGGAAGAGGCAGGAGTGGGGCAGGCCCACAGTGCCTGTGCCATCTGTCACTGTGTGCTCGGGGCAGTGACCCTCATGAGGACCTTTCTAAGCTGCACCAGCAGAATTTGGGACAGGTGAGGCAGATCTGGACAGGCCCAGCTGCTGTGGGAGGGAAAACTGGCACATTTTTTGTGAAGGACCTCAGTCAACGCAACTTTGCATCTTCCTCCTAGGACACCTCCAGGGACGAATAATGCATTTCAGATGGATGACCCCATCCCTACAGGAGTCACTCCAGACCATGGCCCCACAGCCCAGGTCTCTGTGTAGGCACAGCCAGCTGCATCCATACCCTGGCACCCACAGGACCTGCAGTTCCAGACTCCTGCAGTGCTTCCCAGTCCTCTGAGGAGTGCCTTTGGTGTGTAAGGATGTCACAGGTGGCTGAGCTGGGGGAAGCTGCTTAGAGTGCAACTGGGGGGAATACAAACGGAAAAAATGACTGCCTGCTTTCTTAATAAATACAACCAGATCAAACCAGATGTGGAAAGCAGGTCCTGTGCCCCTCATGTGCCCTGGCTGAGGCACTGAACACCCAAGCACAGCCCCTATCCTTGCAGCTCCTGCCTCCCTTGTACACAGCCACAGCATGGGGGTCCTTCCCCCCTGCCCTCCAACCTCACCCCATGGCTCCTGCCCTGCCTCTGCTTCTGAGACCCTCCTTCACACACAGCTCTGCCCCTGTCCCCCTCTGGTTTCCTCCTGCAGGAGCTTGGCTACACACACCTGAGCATCCCTGCCACTGTTCTGTGCTGAAATTGTCACTGTCCCCAGGATCTGAAACTCCACATCACCACAAGTCAGCTCCCTTTAGCTGCCAGGTCCCTCCATGTCCTGCGTGCACAAACCCTGCCAGCAGCACCCCCAGCTCCCTCCCCTGCCTGCCTGGCACCTGCCCCCAGGACACCCAGCCCCTGCTCCTCTGTGCAGGCAGCAATCCCCTCCTCAGCAGTGGCTGCTCCCATCCCTGGGGCTGCAGGGGCCTCCTCCATGGAATTCAGCAAACCCCACTTGGCTAAATAGGGCCTGGACCTGGATCTTGGCAGCCACTCTCTTGCCCCCAGGGCCAAAGGCCAGGAGCCCTTTCCACTCCCTGGAGGAGGGACAGCACTGGAGGTGTGCCCAAAGTACAGCTCTGACAGCCCAGGGCTCCCTGTGGGGAAGGAATGGTGCACAGACAGCCCAGCTCAGACACACAACACCCAGCCAGAGCCTGTTGTGTGTGCAGAGTGAGGAGAGCTCTCACACTGCTGGCCGTGCCTTGTGAGAGTGCTGGCACCAACACTGGACATAATCCTGGTGCCCCAGGGGTACCCAGGGTAAACCTGGTGCCCTCTGTGCCCAGCACAGAGGTCTCTCACCCTTTGCAGTTCAGAGATTCTATTGAGCAGACTCTCTCAGTTCAGGAAGGTTTTCAGCAGTCAGTGCAGCAGGCAGGGGTGAGGTCTGTGTGCTCTGTGGTGCCCAGTTATGGGGACATTGTTCCATGGTGAGTCCCTCTAATGTATTCCTTGCATGGTGCTGCATTTAAGCCACTCATTTCTGTGCCCAGCTCGCAGCATACCAATGAGCCAGGGCTGGAACAACAAGGTCAAGCCTGAGCAGAGCTCTCCTCAGCCCTGAGAATGGCTCTGGCATGTGCAGGATGTGGTGCAAACAAGGCCCTGCTGCTTTACCCTCCCTCCACCATCCCCATTCCCCAGCAGCATTGGGAATGCTGGCCAAAGAGGCTGGATGGAGGCAGGGCCAAGCTCACAGAGACACCTGGCACAGGGGGCACTCCCCAGGGGTGTTTGCAGCAGCAGCAGGACCCATTTGCCCTCGGGGAAATGATCCTTACCAAGCTCCTCCTTGCAGCCTGCTCAGCTTCAGCTGGATCACAGATCTGCCAAAGACAGAGCTCTCAGAAGACAAGTCCTTCAGGTGACACTGATTCCAGAGAAAAGAATCTCATGGACCATCCTGGATACACCTTTTCAACAGCCCAGGCTAGGCCAAGCCTGTTATCCAGGACCTGTTCTCCTGCAGTGTCGTGGGTCCACTGCAAATGCAGAGCTGGATGCACTCACCTGGACTGTGGGGAGAAGACTCCACTCCCCAGGGTGCTCCTGAAGGGACAGGAGCAAGGCAAAACTGACAGGGCAACTTCAAAAGGACCCTTCAGAAGATGGACAACCACAAACAAAAGACTGGAACACAACCAGTGCTTCAACTGGGCCCTTTCCCACTGTGTGGGAATAAGAGCTGGGTAAAGGTTCTCTTTGAGGCAGAACTGCAAACCATCATCCATGGGCAGCCTGTGACTCCAGACCAGGGCCAGGAGCACATCAGCTGCCTGAGGATAAAGGATGCTTCCCAGGAAAGTAGCTGAAATCTTCCATCCAGGGGCATGGCATACTCGGGCTGCAGCTGGATGCAGCATCTTTCCCATCTTTCCCAGTTCTGGCTCTCCTTTCCAGGTGGGCTGAAAAGGTAAAATCCTGTGCAGTTTTCCAGCACTGGAAGTTCTCCTGCATTCCCACTGGCCAGCTCATACAGCTCTTCCATGACCAAAGGGCTGAATTTCAAACACCTTCTTCACTCTCAGACAATCCCAGGATGGGTCAGGCTGGAAGGATCATCTGGTCCAACCTCTCTGCCCATTCCAGAGCTCATGGCACAGGACTGTGAGCAAAGCTTCACACTGGCACCTCTGCTCACACCCAAATCCTGGCCACCAAGCTGCCAGAACAAGCCTCCTCACACAGACCCACGGGAAAGCTCTCACCTAGGTGGTGGATGCCACCACCAGCTCTGGGTAGTTAATTTTATTTTCCCAATGGGAGAAAAAAATTGGTAGGAAAATCTGGTCTGGCAACTTAAAAAAGCTGCATTTGCTGGCAAAATCCTGTGTCAGGGAGTGTGTTCCTGATTCCTGCAGGTCAAAATGCATCCAAGGAGAGAGTGCAGGTCCTGGGCACACGGACACACATTTAGTGCTAGGTGGTTTTGTTCTTGGAGCTGCTTTAGCAGTTCCCACTGCCTTCACTATTGCCAGTTCTGGCAGTTCTATTCTCCAGCTTCCACAGAAACATCGTGGAGAGTGTTACAGTCAGTAATTACTGAGCTGCAGTAGAGCTAATTGCCTCTTCTCTAAAGATTTATCAGTTCCATGGAGCAATTCATATTAAATACCTGCAAGTGAGCTACTCAGGGTTGCATTTGCTAATTGATTTGAGTTGTTCCTATTAGAGACAGAGCTGTTCTGCTGCTCACTGAAATAATGCTGAGTCATTCATTTGCTCACACTGAAACTTTCCCAAATAACCGAGTTCTGTGTGGTGGGAGCAGCTGTGACTGTGTTCTCACAGCATCTGCCACAGGAGGTCTCTCAACTGCACAGGTGTCCCCTCTTGTCACCATGTCACAGCAGTTGTCCTGGTTCTGTCACGTTCATCTTCTTGAAGGGCAGCTCCAAGAGAGCTGGAGAGGGATTGGGGACAAGGGATGGAGGGACAGGACACAGGGAATGTCTTCCCACTGCCAGAGGGCAGGGCTGGATGGGATATTGGGCAGGAATTGCTCCCTGGGAGGGTGGGCAGGCCCTGGCACAGAGTGCCCAGAGCAGCTGTGGCTGCCCCTGGAACCCTGGTAGTGTTCAAGGCCAGGCTGCAAGGAGCACTCTGGGACAGGGGAAGGTGTCCCTGCCCAGGGCAGGGGGGGAATGAGACAGACTTTAAGGTCCATTCCAACCCACACTAGCCTGTGATTCCCTGGTTTTTTGATTCCATGGTTCCATGGGTCATTGCTCACAGGAGGTTGCTGTGATCCCCAACCAGACTGATGTGCCTGAGAGCTTGGAGGGTTGTTGCAATGTATTTGAACAGCTTGGGCCAGAACGTGCCCCAGCCAAACCACCTGCAGTTATTGTTGTCAGAACCCTCAGGAATTCATCAAGGTAACTGAGAAAAACAGGGCTAAAATAAGAAAAGAAGAGCCTGAGAAATAGAATACCAGGAATGCAAGACCTCGATAAAGGAGGCCCACTGAGTGATAACCTGGGACCAATCACGTTTCCTGGAGGGTTCGTGTGGGATGTGTGGGCAAGACAGAGGAAACAATCAAATAATGATGAACACGTGAACAAGCAGCCTTAGAATCTATAACTTAATGTAAACTTAATGTAGCTTAATGTAAACAATAAATGGCTTCTGCTGAAATCAAATTGGTTCTGTAGTTCAGAGGTCCTGAGCTGCTGCAGAGGGTGCTGGGATCAGGCCAGGACTGTGTGTCCAAAACTCCTGTAAGAAGCCCATAGGCTGCAGCCAAGCTTGAGAAGACACACCCATCCTTGGCAAGGACTTCCAGGAAACTTTTTTAGTCTTAAGAAGGATGTGCAGGAAAGTGGCAGTGCCCAGGAAGCATTCCAGCCCCATGGACAAGAACATGAAAAGTGTCTGGACACACCCCAGGTGGGTGAGATGGACACAGTGTGAGTGTACAAAGCAGCCTTGTGCTCCCCACAGGTCTGGAGAATGTGGCTGGTCTGGGAAGTTCTGTGGGCCTCAGCTCCTCTGTGTTACAGCCCTTCCTGCCCTCAGCAGGTCCAGGGGTGGGGACAAACCATGAATGTCACCTGGGACTTGTCTATCCCAGGCTGGGGCCCCCTCACAGCACTGCTGCAGCTTTCCCAGGTCAGGCCCATGTTCTGGGCCAGGTGAGGATTAAGGCCATCACAGATTAGAGAATTCACCTGACCAGACCCAGAGTGTCCATTTCTGCCTCTGTCTCCTTGTCCAGCCCAGACTGTTCTCTCCCTACTGAAACATTTGCCCCCAATACCCCAGAGCTCCATCCTGCCTTGCCCAGGTGAGGAACCTTTCCCAGGACAAGGGGAACAGATCCCAGGCCTGTTGTTTGGGGTTTGGTGCACCCTGGCAGTGCTCAGCACCCAGCCCCATGCCAGCAGGGCAGCTCCAGGGCAGAGCAGCAGTGTCCCTGAGCCTGAACCCCACTCTGGCTGTTCAGCAGTGCCTGGCAGTGAGCTCTGCCATCCCAACACAATTTGGATCATGGTTTGTCCACAGGACAAGGCAAAGTGAAGCCTCCTCCATTTGCCCAAGCCTGATCAAACAGTGGCAGCCAGGGATCACTGAGAGCCTCATGTCCAGGAGATTTGGACAAGTCAGGTGGACTGTGGAGCCACTCCAGTGACTGGAAACGCCAGGGATGCTTTTAACCCTCATGGAAACTGGCCTGTAATGTTGGGAAAATACTGAGAATGAGGAAGAAGGAGAGGAAGAAGAAGAAGAGGAAGAAGAAGAGGAAGAAGAAGAGGAAGAAGAAGAGGA
>JANPWX010000420.1:103819-277018 GCA_024734555.1 Trochalopteron elliotii
AC
Organism: Trochalopteron elliotii; assembly: GCA_024734555.1. Lineage (NCBI taxonomy): Eukaryota > Metazoa > Chordata > Aves > Passeriformes > Leiothrichidae > Trochalopteron > Trochalopteron elliotii. The sequence goes on from JANPWX010000420.1 coordinate 103,822, forward strand.
CTGGGGAGTCCACAGACTCTCTGGGCTTGGCCTTCTTCACAATGAAAAAAAAGTCTTTTTGGACTTTTGCTGGACTCATTCCAATAAATCAATTTTTTTTTTTCTTCTGGGGGAACAGAACTGGGCCCAGAACTCCAAATGTGGCCTCTCCAGTGCTCAGCAGAGAGAAGGACAACCTTGCCATTGCTGCTGGCCATGCTCTGTCCAACACAGCCCAAGGACAGCCTTTGAGGCTGTCCAGCACTGTGAGGGTGCATCCCCAGCTCAAGGGGAACCTGAGATCCACCAGAGCCCCATGGCCCTTCCCTGCAGAGATGGCTGGGCCCCAGCCTGTGCTGCTGCCTGGAGTTATTCCTCCCCAGGGGCAGGAGTTTGCATTCCCCTTGAGATTCCTTCATGAGATTCCTCTCTGCTCAGTTCTCCAGGCTGCTGAGGGCCCTTGAATGGTCCACGAGCACCCCCACCACCATCTGGGGTGTCAGCCACTGCTCCCAGGTGGTGTCCTCCCAGACTGGCTGGCTGATGGGGCACCCTGTCCCAGGCCATTAATGAAGTTATTAGCCAGGATTGACAACAGCAGTGACCAGGGCACACCTTTAGTGATTTACCCCCAGCAGGACCTTGTGCTGCTGACAGCAATGCTCTGGGCCCTGTTCCTGAGCTGATGAGACAGTGGTATAAATTTCATATTTTTTCTGAATCAGTCTCTTCTCCCAGGGAAAATGCAGGATGAGAGGAAAAAAACAGGATGAGAGGAAATGGCCCTGAGTTGGAGCAGGAGAGGTTTAGACTGGATATCAGGGAACTTTTTTTTCACAGAAACAGTTGTAAAGCATTGGCACAGCTGCCCAGGGCAGGGGTGGAGTCCCCATCCCTGGAAGTGTTCAAAAATGTGTGGATTTTGCACTTGGGGGCATGGGTTAGTGGTGAATGTGGTGGTGCTGGGTTGATGGTTGGACTTGATGAACTTAAAAGTATTTTCCAACCTTAACAACTCCATGATTCTATGATTTAAATGCTCATTTTTCATCCTGTTTCATATTTCATTCACTGTCCGGTTATATTTCAGGAATTCCACTCCATTAGTCTATTTTACCTCTTTTATTTAAAAAAAATGGAAAAGAAGTGTGACCAGTAAAAGCAGCATGAGAGTGAATCCAGCAGGATGAGCTGTGCCCCTGCTCCTCTGGGCACAGATCACTGCTGGAGAGCAGCCCTGGGCTCTGCCACTCAGCAGCTCCTGCCAGGAGCTGTCAGACTTGGCAGCTGTTTGACACCATGGGCATTTCCTGGTGCCTGGATAAGAATTTATGGGAATCTGAGTGAGTGCAGGATGCAGCCTGGCATTAAACCTCCCCAAAGAACGAGGTTAGCTGACAATTACTGCTCTGTCAGCAAGTCAGTGAAAGATTCACTTTCTGTCCAGAGAGACTAATTATAAAATGAAAGCCAAGAGGGAAAATAAACATTCAGGGTGGATAAAAAGGAAATTGTTTGGGGAACAATAATCCACAATGCCTCAGCATACAGGTTTCCTAGTATTGGCTTGATAACTTGTTGGGGAGCAAGGAGAACATCTCTCTTGTGGGTCTGACCTTCTTCTTGCTCTTTTAAAAAGATGCTTTAAATACTGAAAGTTAGTATTTCTTGGAGAAACATGATGTTTAATCAAAATCCAGAGGTTTTTAGCTGCATAATACTGTGGGACATGGAAGTGTATCAGTAGTTATTCAGCTCTATCTCTCATGTGCCTTCTTCTTCTGTGGAGAAGCTTCCTTGAAAAAAGCTCTGCTTGAATTTCTCAAGGTCCTGTTTCCCCAGGCTTGGAGAATTTCACCTTTTGAGTTGGCTGGCACAATTTGCATGAAGTAAGAAGGTTTGAATTTGGGTCGTTTCATTTCACCAGATAATAGGTGGGACCTCTCAATATTTAACTGGATAGCCTTGAGCATTTAATGGAAGAGGAGCAGATATTTTTCCTCACAGAGTGTTCCCAGCTGTTTCCTCCAACCTGTACTTTACAGATTGGTCCCCAGTGTGGGTGACACAAAACCCCCAGCACTTCTCCTCCCAGAGCCATGGGTGCCTTCATGCACGAGGAAACATTGTCCAACGGCCAAGGTGAGGTGCAGGAGGGACCTGTTCTGTTCCAGGTCCTGCCAATGTCACCTGACAGTAGGAGCAGCCACTGTGTCCTTTTCCATGGGCTGGCACCTGGCAGGAATGTTCCTTCCACACTGGTGGGACAGATGTCCCTCCTGGGCAGGAAGACTTGGGCTGCTTTCCCTTGGTGAGAAAGGAGAGCAATCACCCACCTGAGCCAGTGCCAGCTGTCCTCCCCTGGGCCATGACTTCCCTACACTCAGATCCATCTCAAGCAGCACAAATGAAGTTTCTTTCTGTGTGTGATGCTTTATTAAAGCCCAGGGGCCCCTTCCTGATCTCACCTGCATGTGGGAGAGGAGTCACAAGGATGTGGCTGGGCCCATGTGCTGTGTCTGAGAGGAGGAGCAGAGCCCACTTACTCTGCAGCTTAACCATGCAGTTTCTCTGGGCTTGGTTTTTGTTTTGTTTTGGTTTGCTCATAGGTGCACAGCCATCTGCCCCTCTACTACAGAGCTGTCTGCCATCTGTCCTCGCAAAATAAAATAACTGTAAACTCCAAATGCTCATGATCTGCACAGTTAACAGCTGAGATGTTCCTGAGCCTGTGGAACAGGAGGCAGCAGAGCCATCATCTGCTCCAGCAGCTCTCACTGAGGGGTTTGTGTCTAACCCAGGGTGTTTGAGCACATTCGGCCAAGGCAAGGTTTAAAGAATGGAACAAGCAGAGCTGGAACTTTGGGCTGTGCTCATGGCACAACCCCTGCCTGGAGAGAGCTCTGCAGCCCTCAGGGAAGGGCCACAGGGGCTTCAGTGACAGGGAGCTGCTGCAGGTGCTGCTGGTACCCAGGAGCTGGCACTCAGACAGAAAGGATCACAAAATCATGGAATCATAAAGGTTGTAAAAGACCATCGAGACAAGACTGGGCCTGATCCTCACCTTGTCCCCAGCCCAGAGTGCTGAATGCCCTGTCCAGGCCTTCCTTGGACACCTCCAGGGATGGGGACCCCAAACCTCCCTGCGCAGCTTCTGTCAATGACTTTCCATGCAGAAACTCCTCTCCATGTCCACCCTGAGCCTCCCCTGGCCCAGGCTGAGGCCGTTCCCTCTCCTCCTGTCCCTGTTCCCTGGGAGCAGAGCCCGACCTCCCCGGCTGTCCCCTCCTGTCAGGGACTTGTGCAGAGCCACAAGGTCCCCCCTGAGCCTCCTTTTCTCCAGGCTGAGCCCCTTTCCCAGCTCCTTCAGCCTCTCCTGGGGCTCCATTCCCTTCCCAGCTCTGTTCCCTGCCCTGGACGTGCAGGTGCTGAGCCGTGCCTGGGTCCTGCTCGGTTCATTCAGCTCCTACCCCCGCCCCCTCCAGGATAACGCTCCTTTCTCACCATTCCCACCCCGCCCGGGCTGTGCATCATCTGCGGCAGCCAAAACGAGGAGTACTGGCAGCAGAAGTGGTGTCAAAGTGCAGGACTCGCTGGATCTCTGCCTGAGAGCCCCGACCCCGCAACAGACCCTGTCCGGGAGGGAGAAGGGGGGAGCCCAGCTCATTGCCCCGGGCTGTTAAACCTGGACTAAACCGTGTGTATTATTACTTTTTCTTTCCTAATTGTTACCTCCTGTGCGGCTGGAGCAGGGGGCGATACCCGGGAACAAAGACCTGGAAATAACCAGCGACGGGAGCTCCAAATCACTGCCGGCAATTTAAGTGGCACTTGAGCGAGGTCAGCTGAGGCAGAGTTAAACCTGCGGGTTTCCAGGCAGGAGCCGTAGCGAAGGAAAACCCCGGGAAGCTCAGCAGGATTCCAGGGAAAGAGTTAAGCACGCACTTCCAGTCTGGTGAGGCACTGCCGAGTGAGGAAGGTGAGGGGTACAAAGAGTCTGAGGGGGCTTATCCAGCTGGGAAAGTCATTTCCAGCGTGCCAACAGCTCCCTGTGGGGCTGCCTTCATCATCACAGTGACTCCGAGGGGCCCCGGGGGAGTTGGGGATGCTCCCTTGCAGTTTCTGCGGGAGGGAATCAGGATCATGGATGCAGCCGGGGGCCGGCACGGCTCCACCGCCGGGAGCCCGCGGGGCAGTGCTCGTGTGCCACTATTCGGTGTCACACTGGAGTCACATCCCCTGAAATAACATGGGGAAGCTCCCACATGGCATCCCAAAGTTCAGCTCAGCCCACAACCTCCTTCCCCTGTCTTGGACCAGCACTGGAGCACTGGATCCAGCCCTGGGGCCCAGCACGGGAAGGATGGAACCTGTTGGAGATGGTCCAGAGGCCATGGAGCTGCTCCCAGGGCTGGACCCCTCTGCTCTGGAGCCAGACTGGGAGAGCTGGGGGTGCTCACCTGGAGAACAGAAGGCTCCAGGGAGAGCTCAGAGCCCCTGCCAGGGCCTAAAGGGGCTCCAGGAGAGCTGGAGAGGGATTGGGGACAAGGGATGGAGGGACAGGACACAGGGAATGGCTTCCCAGTGCCAGAGGGCAGGGATGGATGGGATATTGGAAAGGAATTGTTCCCTGGGAGGGTGGGGAAGTTTTAAGAGGAATTCTAAGCTCCCTTCCAACCCAAAGCACTGTCTGAGTCCATGATATGATTCCATGAGTGTGGCCTATGGCAGGAAGAGGAAAAGCTGGATGCAGAGGGGTGGATTTTAAGCCCAGGGGTGAGATCTCCCAACTGGTGCCTTTGCAGGAGGGTACCCACCCAGTGACCCCGTGGTAGCATGGCACCAGGGTCCCATGACAAGATTTATCCCCAATCAGTGCAACAAATCCAACCCATCACCCACAGAACTTGGGATCGTCCCCAGGACCTCACAGAAAATTGCCCCATTCACTCTCCAGCTCCCTGGAATTCCTCCTGGGAATCCTGGGAACCCCAGGAGCCTCGAGTTGAGCCACAGAAGGCATCCAGATGGAGGAGCCTGATTCCCAGACTACCCCTTCTCATGTGTCCCCAAGAGGAGCTGTCACCATTTCAGACCAGTGACACTCCAGTCACCCCTTTCTGTCCCATCCAGCAGCAGGGATGGATGACACTGGAGACACTGGAGACACTGGAGACACTGGAGTTCTGGCTCATGCAGCTGCAGTTCTGTCACTGCTTCTTGTGCCGTGTGACATTCCCAGGTAGTTTTTGACCCAAGGATGGGGCTCCCTTGGGAACTGGCTGTTTTCAGCACCCGCTCAGGGCACAGGCAGTTCACTGGGTTAAACTCCAGCACCCAAGGCCACACCAATGGCTAAAATGAGGAATTAGAACTGGTGTCCCTTTCCAGGGGAAAGAAGCAGGACACTTATGCTAATTAATGTATTCCCAAGATGCTCCTACCTGGAATTCCAGCATCTGCAGATACCTCAAGGCAGGGAAGGATGCTGTTCCTCAGGGCCCCAGGCCTGTGCAGGGAGGAGTGGCCCAGATTTGAGGAGTGGGTGGGATGTGGAAAGTCAGTGTCAGAACAACCTAACCAGTGCTTCTAAAAATTTCCCCCAAATTAATAGCTGTCCACAGCTAGAAAATAATGCAATACTGTTTACTTTAATTTGCTAGAATATAATTTTTGGGAAAAAAAAAACCCCAAACATTAAACCCCTTATTTAGTGAGAACATGACAGCACAAAACAACTCTTTTTGAAGTGTCACAAGGTAGAGAAGCAGAGCTGCAAACAGTGCCCTGCCAACATTCTGCATGCAGCACTGTGCCTGAGCCCACACTCCCAGGATTGCCTCACTCAGAGACAACACAGGACAACAACAGGAGCTAAATGAGGATAAATTACATCAGAAGCACAATGTTTACAAGGGCTGGTAATTCACCCCAGCAGCAAATTACTTTTACAGCAAGAATCTGCTTTTCATGGGCTTGGCTGTTGTGAATGAGGGAGCCTCCATTGGAATGCAGATGGGATTTACCTTGGAATGGTTTAGCTACCCACAGAGATGGATGGATGGATGGATGGATGGATGGATGGATGGATGGATGGATGGATGGATGGATGGATGGATGGATAGGCAGACACACAGGCCAGAAGATACCAAATCAAACATCTGTCTTTCTTTTAAGTGATGATATTTACAGAGGACTTTTAGAGAATTGTATGAAACAAAAATGCAGAATGATACTCACGAGGCATTTGCAGAAGATACAAAGAAAAAGACATCTTTCTTCTCTCATTCAAATAAAAACTTACTCTGAAGGCCCTAAACTGCTCCACTTGCAACTCAGCACAAAAGTGAGCTCATCCCAACTAGGAAACTGTCAGACCTCCTTCATTGCCAACATAAAAAATTCCTACTAAAATACTAAAGGAGCAACAAGGGGCTCAGCAAATCAGAGATCACTGCAGAAAGCCAACATGTGCCTCTTGCAGCCTCAAAATTGGTTATCCACAAACCAGCAACATATGGAGTGGAGGTACTTCATCAGAATTTGAGAAATTATCCAGGAAATAATTTGATTGTTTTAGAAACCTTGCTAAGAAGTTCACAGAAAGATGTTGACAGTTCAGGGATGACCCTTTTCAAGCACATTTACAGAAAACAAATTTCTGAACTGGGATCAAAAAGAATTTGGGAAGATGGGCAGGAAGGTAGAAGAAAGAGGAAGAGCTGCTCCCACACGGCACCTGAAGGACACAGTGAGAGATGGACAGAGAATCCAAAGGCACCTGGGAAGTGACAAGTGTCCTTCTAAAAGGGAGATCAGCAAGTTGGCTGTGCCAAGCAGTGCATTCATGCAATGCCAGACCTACAAGTTCATTGAGTCCCCCCCTGCCATGGGCAGGGACACCTGCCACTGTCCCAGGCTGCTCCAAGCCCCAGTGTCCAACCTGGCCTTGGGCACTGCCAGGGATCCAGGGGCAGCCACAGCTGCTCTGGGCACCCTGTGCCAGGGCCTGCCCACTCCCACAGCCAATATCCATCTCAGGGCAGGGGTTTTTCCCAGTTTTTGCTGGTCAGGAGTTCAGCTCAGGCAGTGCCAGCTCAGGGTGGTGCCAGCCCAGCAGAGCTGCTCCTCACAGGCCCTGCTCTCAGTTTGGGTGGTGCGTGCACCAGCCCGCCCACAGCTGATTCCAAGCTTGGCTGTCAGCTGGCAAAGCACCATAACAGGACAGTGTAGCAAGACCTTGCTTTAATTTTATCCCCTGGTTTTGTTAACTGTGTAAAACAGCTCTGGTTGGGAAGCATATGGAGCAGTATAAAAATCTCCATAGGATGAATTACGGCAACTTCACACAGAAGATGGAGAAGAATTTAGAAAAGCCTTTCAGCAGATTTTAATAGAAAATATCTTATCAAAGCCCTCACTGGCTGGTAGACCAGGATTTCAGAGTGGCAGCTACTGTTTTTGATTTTATACCCACACAGACACCCATGTATCCCACAGCAGGGTGTCTCTGAGTCCCAGGGATGGATCCCTCTGGGGTGGTGGCAGAGTGCTGCATGTCTCAATACAATGCCACAGTTGGACTCAGACTGTGCAATCTGATCTCCTCATCGATTTCCAGGGATGGGATGTAAATAACTTTGCTGTGTGCACGGGATCAATGGGGACAGAGCAGGGGTGTCGATGCTCAGTGTTATGAGCCTCATTCATTGCAGCAAATGATCAACACAAGAGAACTTCAATCAAAACCACATCAATTAATAATTGCTTTGCAGCTTCAGTCCTTTTCTGTCATTTCAGCTCTTTGGCAGATGAAGTTCATCCCCTCCCAGCTCTCAGGCTGTGGCTGATTGCCCAGGAAACTGGAGCAGAGAGACTGGATTAGAGGAGGCTCCACAGCTCTGCACAAACTGCAGGTTCTTTGTCTGGGCCACTAATAGCAAGTTCATAAAAATTGAAGGAGTTGTCAGCACTTGCTTATTGATAGTCCCAGATGAAAACCACAGGACCTGGTTAAAAAGCTGTATTAAGATTGTTAAAGACATAAGAATTACTTGGGGTATATTTGGCTTCATCGGACTTTGTGTCAGGCTCTTGTGAAGAAATAAACTTCACTGCAAAACAGCAAAAAAAGGACTTAAAACAGAAACGTTAGGGAGCAGAAAAATGTACATATGAAGTGCTGAAGTCTAGATAAGAAAGAGGAATTCTTTGTGAAATTCACCATACAAGAAGCTGGCTCTGTGCCCCCACTCTGTGCTGGATGCAGGGCACAGGCCTGGGCCATACAGGTGCTCAGGAACCAGCTGCCATCTCTCCACAGGGACTGATCACCCCACATTTCACAAATGCTGCAGGCTGAAATGTGGGTCCACACCAGAGCTTCTTGGACCACGCAGGTCTGCAGGGCTTTCAGGAGCTTGGATGGTCCATCCCAGGCATTGCAGCCAAGGCAAGGCCCACAGCAGCACCATCCAGCAAATGAAGGTCCCAGGGGTGACACCAAGTCATAGTGCACGAATCACAGACTCAGAAAAGCTGGAAAAGGTCTCCCACATCATCAGTTCCAGCCTGGGCCTGAACATCAACTCAACCAGAGCACCGAGTACCACACCCACTTTTGGCTCTTGGACACCTCCAGGGATGGGGACTCCAAACCTCCCTGGACAGCCACTTCCAGGGCCTGACCACCCTTTCCAGGGAGAAATTTTCCCCAGTATCCAGCCTGAGCCTCCCCTGGCCCAGCCTGAGGCTGTTCCCTCTCCTCCTGTTCCTGTTCCCTGGGAGCAGAGCCCGACCCCCCCGGCTGTCCCCTCCTGTCAGGGAGTTTTGAAGGTCCCCCCTGAGCCTCCTTTTGTGCAGGCAGCAGCTGGGGAGACGGTGCTGAGCAGAGCTGTGGGGTGCACATCAGTCATGTCTGCAGCAATGAGGGAGGTGGAACAGTCACCAGGATTCTGATTTCAGGGGGCTCAGTGTGGTCCAAGCAGGTCTGACCCAAAGAGCCCAGAGGGGCTGGTCCATCTCTCAGCCCTCTCAGCACCAGCCCTCCACACTCTGCCCCAGCACAGCCTCTTCCAAGCACAGCTCCTGCACTCAGGAACGGGATTCCCATCCATGCCATGGCCCCTTCCCCTGCCCAGGGCTGGGGGTGGCAGCACAATCCCTTGGGGGGGGGGCAGCACACAGGGCAGCCCCAGCCTGGTGCTGAGGCAGCAGGAAAAGAGAAACCTGCCTGAGGAAACCCCCAGCTCTGAATGGAGAGTGGGTCTGAGGGTGCAGCAACCTGTTCCTGGAAAATTCACAGAGAGAAAGAAAGGCAGCATGGCCTGAATTAATTATTTCATGCAGATGATTCACTTGTCTCTAATTATAGATGAGCTTCTAAACACAAATGTCAGTTAAAATGTTATAGTTCTCCTGCAGCTGTCATTCATGTGCTGGTGAAGAGATCAAGGCCAGAGCTATTAAAAACCTTGGGAGTGAAAGGAAGTGAAAAGGAGTCCTTGGTGGAGTGAAATTAAAGCAGGACTTTGCCCTGAGCATTTTAGGCCCACAGAGCTCTCACCTGTATTCCAAACCCGTACTCCCAGCAGGCAGCCAAGAGCCTTTAGGGACAGTTTTTCATTTCTGAAAATGCTGTGGTGCACACCGAGCCCCTGCCACCCTGAGGGGGTGAGGGGAGCAGGACAGGACCTGCTGCTGGCTGCCCCTGGCCCACTAACAGGAAATGGAGAAAAACTGGAAAAAATCCTGATCATGTGTGAGTGGTCACAGGAGACTCCCAGCCTGAGGAATGGCTGCTGATTGCAGGGAGGGGATGTCTGAGCAATGGAAACAGAACCATGGAATGGTTTGGGTGGGAAGGGACCTGAAAGCCCATCCACTCCACCCCTGCCATGGCAGGGATGCCTCCCACTGTCCCAGGCTGCTCCAAGCCCCAGTGTCCAGCCTGGCCTGGAACACTGCCAGGGATCCAGGGGCAGCCACAGCTGCTCTGGGCACCCTGTGCCAGGGCCTCCCCACCCTCCCAGGGAGCAATTCCTGCCCAATATCCCATCCAGCCCTGCCCTCTGGCACTGGGAAGCCACTCCCTGTGTCCTGTCCCTCCAGCCCTTGTCCCAGTTCCCTCTCCAGCTCTCCTGGAGCCCCTTTAGGCACTGGAAGGATCTCTGAGGTCCCCTTGGAGCCTTCTCTTATCCAGGCTGAGTAATCCCAATTCTCTCTGCCTTCAGAGTTTATCTTGTTTTGCCTCTCATTAAAATTCTTGGGTAAATGAACATGTTTTGTTCAGCATTTTGACACTTCTAGATGAGAAGTCCCTGCACAGGGAAGCTCCTCAAGGACTGCTTTCCCTACAGAGTTTGCCCTGAGCAGAGTCATGAGTCACTCTCAAAGTGGGGCCAGGAGCCTCATGCCACCCCCTGTGCCACACAGGATGAAGGCACACATATTGTCAGGGTGCTCCCTGTGCTGATTTGAAGGCAAAACCAAAAAGAAGGGAGCTGTCAGAGAGAAAACATGATGGGAAAAAACTGCTTTGCCTCTTGAATCAAGGGAATTGTCCTTGCAGCTTCGTGGCTCATATTCCAGGGGGTCAGAGCTCCCTCAGCAGCAGCTCCCAGTGACCACCACAGGCTTTCCCACACCCCATGGGGTTGTCCTGGTGCTCTCCTGCAGCACAGCCTGGCAGGATAGAAGGGTCACTCAGCAGGACCCCTGGGTCATATCCAGCTTCTCTCCCTGAATCTTGGACCTTTGGGTTGTTGGGAATTGTTCTTTGCCTCCTTCTAGCCAGCTCTTCAGCTCACTCAGAGCTGACACCCTCACTGACATTCTGAGGCTGCAGGAGGCTCCTTCCAGCAGCATTCCCAGCACTGTGAGCAGCTGTGGCACAGCCTCTCCTGTGGGGTGTCCTGGGGCAGCTGAGAACACCCAGGAGGAAGAAAACCTCACGAGGAAGAGGATCTTGCCTGTGGCTTCAGCCCTCCAGAGAGAGCCCCTCTGCATGTGCTGGAGGTCACATGGTCACCTGCAGCACTGTCCAGGCAGGAGTCCAGCTCTGCACTTGGACACAAACTTGTTTGTTACCCTCAAATCCAGCTTTCTAGAAAGCTGCCCAGCAGGAAAGGCCCTGGGGGTGCTGTGACAGTGTCTGGACACCAGCCCAGGTGTGCCCAGGTGGCCAAGAGGCCAAGGGCACCTGGGCTGTGCCAGCCCTGGGGTGTCAGCAGGAGCAGGGCAGTGCCTGTCCCCTGTGCTGGCACTGCTGGGGCACCTCCAGGGCTGGGGCAGCTCTGGGACCCTCCTGACAATGAGAGACCTGGAGGGGCTGGCGCGTGTCCAGGGCAGGGAATGGAGCTGGGGAAGGGGCTGCAGCCCCAGGAGAGGCTGAGGGAGCTGGGAAAGGGGCTGAGCCTGGAGAAAAGGAGGCTCAGGGGGCACCTTGTGGCTCTGCACAAGTCCCTGACAGGAGGGGACAGCCGGGGGGGTCGGGCTCTGCTCCCAGGGAACAGGGACAGGAGGAGAGGGAACGGCCTCAGCCTGGGCCAGGGGAGGCTCAGGGTGGACATGGAGAGGAGTTTCTGCATGGAAAGTCATTGACAGAAGCTGCGCAGGGAGGTTTGGGGTCCCCATCCCTGGAGGTGTCCAAGGAAGGCCTGGACAGGGCATTCAGCACTCTGGGCTGGGGACAAGGTGAGGATCAGGCCCAGTCTTGTCTCGATGGTCTTTTACAACCTTTATGATTCCATGATTTTGTGATCCTTTCTGTCTGAGTGCCAGCTCCTGGGTACCAGCAGCACCTGCAGCAGCTCCCTGTCACTGAAGCCCCTGTGGCCCTTCCCTGAGGGCTGCAGAGCTCTCTCCAGGCAGGGGTTGTGCCATGAGCACAGCCCAAAGTTCCAGCTCTGCTTGTTCCATTCTTTAAACCTTGCCTTGGCCGAATGTGCTCAAACACCCTGGGTTAGACACAAACCCCTCAGTGAGAGCTGCTGGAGCAGATGATGGCTCTGCTGCCTCCTGTTCCACAGGCTCAGGAACATCTCAGCTGTTAACTGTGCAGATCATGAGCATTTGGAGTTTACAGTTATTTTATTTTGCGAGGACAGATGGCAGACAGCTCTGTAGTAGAGGGGCAGATGGCTGTGCACCTATGAGCAAACCAAAACAAAACAAAAACCAAGCCCAGAGAAACTGCATGGTTAAGCTGCAGAGTAAGTGGGCTCTGCTCCTCCTCTCAGACACAGCACATGGGCCCAGCCACATCCTTGTGACTCCTCTCCCACATGCAGGTGAGATCAGGAAGGGGCCCCTGGGCTTTAATAAAGCATCACACACAGAAAGAAACTTCATTTGTGCTGCTTGAGATGGATCTGAGTGTAGGGAAGTCATGGCCCAGGGGAGGACAGCTGGCACTGGCTCAGGTGGGTGATTGCTCTCCTTTCTCACCAAGGGAAAGCAGCCCAAGTCTTCCTGCCCAGGAGGGACATCTGTCCCACCAGTGTGGAAGGAACATTCCTGCCAGGTGCCAGCCCATGGAAAAGGACACAGTGGCTGCTCCTACTGTCAGGTGACATTGGCAGGACCTGGAACAGAACAGGTCCCTCCTGCACCTCACCTTGGCCGTTGGACAATGTTTCCTCGTGCATGAAGGCACCCATGGCTCTGGGAGGAGAAGTGCTGGGGGTTTTGTGTCACCCACACTGGGGACCAATCTGTAAAGTACAGGTTGGAGGAAACAGCTGGGAACACTCTGTGAGGAAAAATATCTGCTCCTCTTCCATTAAATGCTCAAGGCTATCCAGTTAAATATTGAGAGGTCCCACCTATTATCTGGTGAAATGAAACGACCCAAATTCAAACCTTCTTACTTCATGCAAATTGTGCCAGCCAACTCAAAAGGTGAAATTCTCCAAGCCTGGGGAAACAGGACCTTGAGAAATTCAAGCAGAGCTTTTTTCAAGGAAGCTTCTCCACAGAAGAAGAAGGCACATGAGAGATAGAGCTGAATAACTACTGATACACTTCCATGTCCCACAGTATTATGCAGCTAAAAACCTCTGGATTTTGATTAAACATCATGTTTCTCCAAGAAATACTAACTTTCAGTATTTAAAGCATCTTTTTAAAAGAGCAAGAAGAAGGTCAGACCCACAAGAGAGATGTTCTCCTTGCTCCCCAACAAGTTATCAAGCCAATACTAGGAAACCTGTATGCTGAGGCATTGTGGATTATTGTTCCCCAAACAATTTCCTTTTTATCCACCCTGAATGTTTATTTTCCCTCTTGGCTTTCATTTTATAATTAGTCTCTCTGGACAGAAAGTGAATCTTTCACTGACTTGCTGACAGAGCAGTAATTGTCAGCTAACCTCGTTCTTTGGGGAGGTTTAATGCCAGGCTGCATCCTGCACTCACTCAGATTCCCATAAATTCTTATCCAGGCACCAGGAAATGCCCATGGTGTCAAACAGCTGCCAAGTCTGACAGCTCCTGGCAGGAGCTGCTGAGTGGCAGAGCCCAGGGCTGCTCTCCAGCAGTGATCTGTGCCCAGAGGAGCAGGGGCACAGCTCATCCTGCTGGATTCACTCTCATGCTGCTTTTACTGGTCACACTTCTTTTCCATTTTTTTTAAATAAAAGAGGTAAAATAGACTAATGGAGTGGAATTCCTGAAATATAACCGGACAGTGAATGAAATATGAAACAGGATGAAAAATGAGCATTTAAATCATAGAATCATGGAGTTGTTAAGGTTGGAAAATACTTTTAAGTTCATCAAGTCCAACCATCAACCCAGCACCACCACATTCACCACTAACCCATGCCCCCAAGTGCAAAATCCACACATTTTTGAACACTTCCAGGGATGGGGACTCCACCCCTGCCCTGGGCAGCTGTGCCAATGCTTTACAACTGTTTCTGTGAAAAAAAAGTTCCCTGATATCCAGTCTAAACCTCTCCTGCTCCAACTCAGGGCCATTTCCTCTCATCCTGTTTTTTTCCTCTCATCCTGCATTTTCCCTGGGAGAAGAGACTGATTCAGAAAAAATATGAAATTTATACCACTGTCTCATCAGCTCAGGAACAGGGCCCAGAGCATTGCTGTCAGCAGCACAAGGTCCTGCTGGGGGTAAATCACTAAAGGTGTGCCCTGGTCACTGCTGTTGTCAATCCTGGCTAATAACTTCATTAATGGCCTGGGACAGGGTGCCCCATCAGCCAGCCAGTCTGGGAGGACACCACCTGGGAGCAGTGGCTGACACCCCAGATGGTGGTGGGGGTGCTCGTGGACCATTCAAGGGCCCTCAGCAGCCTGGAGAACTGAGCAGAGAGGAATCTCATGAAGGAATCTCAAGGGGAATGCAAACTCCTGCCCCTGGGGAGGAATAACTCCAGGCAGCAGCACAGGCTGGGGCCCAGCCATCTCTGCAGGGAAGGGCCATGGGGCTCTGGTGGATCTCAGGTTCCCCTTGAGCTGGGGATGCACCCTCACAGTGCTGGACAGCCTCAAAGGCTGTCCTTGGGCTGTGTTGGACAGAGCATGGCCAGCAGCAATGGCAAGGTTGTCCTTCTCTCTGCTGAGCACTGGAGAGGCCACATTTGGAGTTCTGGGCCCAGTTCTGTTCCCCCAGAAGAAAAAAAAAAATTGATTTATTGGAATGAGTCCAGCAAAAGTCCAAAAAGACTTTTTTTTCATTGTGAAGAAGGCCAAGCCCAGAGAGTCTGTGGACTCCCCAGGTTGTAGATATCCAAAACCTGACATGGTCCTGGGCAACCTGCTCAGGGGAACCTGCTCGAGCAGGGCTTGGACTAGAGCACCTCCAAATGTAGCCTCAGCCTGAGAGATTCTGTGATTCTGTGGTAGATTTGGCCACTAAGGATCCTGAGCTCCTCCTGCCTTGTGCAAGGACAAGTCTGGTTAAATCTGAGAAGGCAGACTGAGAACAAACACTGTTGGGTTATGGCAGAGGCTGTCAGAAATAATAACCTGGCTGATTCCATTAGGAAATCCTTTATTTTGGGATGGGAGTATAAAACTTCATAAAATAAGAAAACATTTGATCATCAAAGAACTCTTAGAAAGAATGTGAACTTACTTGCACTGAGCAAAACTTAATTTTACTCTGGGTTCATGAAGAACAAAGACTGCTGGGATCACACAGGCTCCTCTGCCAGCCCCTCTGCCTGAGTGAGCTCCAGGCACGTTGGAGGGGGGAAGAGGTCTCAGAGACAGGAGGTGTCACAAAAACCTGCAGCTGAGGGATGGAATTCAATGCTGTTGGTTCTTCTCTGTGGGAAAGGCATGGACAGCTCAGCCCTGGCCTGCTCACAGTGGCCAAGGTTAACACAGGTCCAGCCTGGCCATGGAGCAGCTCAGGGTGTCCCTGCTCCTTGGGACAGGGACAGTACCCAGGGAAGGGCTGGAGCTGGGCCAGGGCAGGCTCAGGCTGCAGATCAGGAAAGGTTCTTCCCCCAGAGGGTGCTGGGCACTGCCCAGGCTCCCCAGGGAATGGGCACAGCCCCGAGGCTGCCAGAGCTCCAGGAGCCTTTGGACAGCCCTGCCAGGGATGCCCAGGGTGGGATTGTTGGGGGGTCTGGGCAGGGACAGGGGCTGCACTGGATGATCCTGGTGGGTGCCTCCAGGTCAGGATATTTTGTGATTCTCTGATTTGGGGCTGTAGAGATATTTTCAGATGAGCCAAGAGAAATGACCAGGAGCTGAGGGTCCTCCAGGGGATTCAGGGGTTCTGAAGAGGAACTGGAAATGTGATCTCACAGAATAATAGAATTATTCAGGTTGGAAAAGACCTCCAAGATCATCAAGTCACACTAGAAGCACAGAAGTCCATCATTGCTGTGCTTCATCTGCCCATTTCATGTGCCCTGTTCTCTCCCAGGACACCCCAGTCCCACCAGGGCCACGTCCTTTTGGTGGCAGTGCCACACCCAGACAAGGTGACAAAAGGCAGCCACAGACACCCCTGACCTTGCTTGGTGTGGGACCAGGGCCCAGCTGGGGGCAGGGAGGCCAGCAGGGAGGTGACCCAGCTCCAGGGTGGATCCAAGCTCCCCTTTCCCATCCCAGGTGGGAGGAGGGCAGGGAGAGACTGAGCAGCCCAGGAACGTGTGGGGTCAGTGCATTGCACCAAACCAAGCAGGGCCAAGGAATCAATCTGTAAGCAGAGGCTTTTTCATGGGTAATTACAGAGGAAAATGCTTCACCCCCTTCATTTTGTCTCACCTGGGAGGGGTGGACACTGCCTGTGCACCTGAACTGTAATTCCAGCTCCAGAGGGCTCCTGCTCTCCCCTTTCCAAACCCAGAGCACACACCAGTTGCCTGGAGCAGAAAGATGTTTAATGTTTAAACTCTTGTCTCAATTCCATAAAATCCCCAGTGGTTTTAAAAACTGAACTGACCAAAATTTCACATTGGGAAAAAAAAAATCCTCTTTGATTGACAATATATTTAAAATAAGTGGATAGGATGGAATTTAAATCAATCAAGATGTTCCCATGGGTGAGTCTTTATTCAAAATCATCCTGAATCTGAGAAGTATCTGAGAATTTGGAGTAATGTATGGTTAAAATGAGTCCCTACAGGTTTTGGGGTTGGTTTTTTTTGGGAGGTTTTTTTGTTGGATTGGTTGGTTTAGTTGGGTGGTTGGTTCGGGGATTTTTTTTGTGTGCATTTTTGTTGTTGTTGTTGTTTTGGATTGGGGGGTTTTGTTTGTTTTATGGGGGGTTGTTTTTTCACTTTGGGGTTTGGGAGTTTCTGTTTTGTTTTTAGTGTTTTTTGGTTTGGGGGGTTTTTCTTGTGTGTTTGTTTGTTTGGGGAGGTTTGGTTTTTTTTCTTTTTTGAAAGTTTTTTTCAGGATCAAGAGATAAAATCATTCCTGCAGTGGAAATCCAGCCAAGGTGATATTTTGACTGTTATTTCATTCCTTTTGCCATATAAAGAATTACCCATTTTTGTCTCAGGATCCTTTTGCCTCTTTCTGACCATGGAATACTCAATAATAGTGTTTTGTCTAAGGGTTGGTTACTTATTCACCTGGGAAATGGAGAAAATGCATAATGCAAATGCTCCTTCTAATGGGAATGAATCAATGGATTGCTAATATCTGGAATTTTAATAATACTATGGAAAAGATGGTTATAACTTGGATTGAATTTAGGACAAGTGCTGGATCTGTGAGATTTTATACTCTGCATTGTATCAATTTTACAAATAGCACATTTTTGGATTAGAAAGAAAAATCAATTTGAACACCTTTCACTGACCAATTAGAACAGAAGCAACAAACTTTTCTACCCATCATTTTGCTCAGGATCATTTCTACATCCTTTCATGGAGGAGAAAATAAAATTACCAATATAGGGCAGACCTGCTTCCCTTTTCAGCACAAATAAAAGGGCAGGAAGCAAAAAGTTGTTCAGTAAACATCATAACTAAAATCTATTTTTATAGATAGCTTTTAATCCCTCCTTATCTGCATCTCACTGGATCTTCCTCGTGATCCCCTCACATTTCTCTTCTGACAGAGCTTCCAAATCCCTCCACAGCCATGACCCTTCCCAAACCTATCCATGCCCAGCCTGAGGACAAAGGAGGGAGCAACAGAGTCCACACTGCAGCTTTTTAATCAAGAACTGAACTTTCAGATCCTGTCCTACCTCCAAATGCTTTGAAATCAGTAAAACAGTTTGAAAAGGGTGGGGGTTTTGGAGGAGTGATGTCAAAGTAGGAGGGAGTGATAAGTAAATAGCAGAGAAATAGGCAAATAGTCTGGGAAAAGGCTGATAAAATAAATGTCCTGTCATTAGGAAACAGGCTGGAAAGGGAGGAAAAAGAATTAAACCCCATAAGTTTAAAGACTTAATAAAAAATGTTATAAAATCTAATAAAAAAAGAATATTAAAGGATAAAAATTACACACCTGAATCTATACCAAAATGTTGGGTTTAAACCTACTGCTGAAAAAGGATCTCATACTGGGCCAGGAGCTGGACTGGATGGTCCTTGTGGCTCCCTTCCAGTTCAGGATGTTCTGTGATGGTATTGTAAAATAGTATTGGGAACTGAGGGGAAGGGATGGGGAGAGTGGAGAAAATGGGAGGGGGAGGACAGATGCTGAAAAAAACCATTATTTTTCCAATAAGAAGCATTTCTACTCAAAAAAATATGATCTTTCTGTTTGAAGCACAGAATATGGACCAGTCTGGACCTGGGACATTTCAGTCTCAGTGGGAAGTCACCCATACCCTTCTATCATGTTGTTAAATCCATTGTTATTATTATTGTTGTTATTACAGATTTCAGCTCTGGAGGGGGTTTGGAAGGGGCTGAGCTGTTCCCTGCAGTGAGTGGAGTGATGGTGATGGAGACCCAGAGCCACAGGAGTCACACGAGGTGAACTCAACCCAGCTCTAACCCAGTCCTTGGGCTGGAGCAGGAGAAATGTGCTCCCAAATTTGCCACTTTGCTGCTGCCCAAGAGGAATCCCGTGGCCCACAGTCCTCTCCAAAGCAGGGAAAATCAGTGATGGGAAGTTTGCTTTAAAAGCTCCTTTCCAAGTTAGAATTCCACCACTCTGGCAAGGGAGCACAGGCCAGGAGCTGCTGAGGTCCCAAACGTTCTCTGGTCCCAGCAGGCAGCCCTGGCATCCTGACACTTCATCCTCCTCTCTCGTGTCAGTCCCCAGAGCAGCTGGGGAGCTGGGAACTGCCCTTCAGTGACAGGTCAGGGGATGAAACAGGAATTCTGACAGGCAGGAGCTGCGGAAGACACACTCCCCACATGCTCAGGAGGCAGCAGAGCAGAGCATTTTTGCTTTACAGATTTAAGGAAAACGTGGAAAGGAGAATCTGTCAAAGGCTTCAAATCCAAAAAGCCAGAAGTGCTTGGGCATCCTCCTAGCCAGGCTCTCTTTATGGTCAGAGTAGGAATCCAGGGGGACAGGGGTTCTTCTTTCACCCACATGGAAAAATAATTTTTAAAATATATAAATAAATAAAAACAAAGGGGAAAAAATAAAATGCAACCACAAACCACTTTTGTGGCAGAGCTGGATAAAGGAGCACAGGTCAGAGCTAAGAATAGGAGCAGCTGCTGTGTGTGGATTTAAATAGTGAAAAGGTCTGAGGCAGTAAATCAGGGCACCTGCTGAGAGCCTCCAGGTGGTCCAGACTTCAGACACAGGCAGGGAGACAGAAAAGTGTTTGGAAATGAGCTGAGCCAGGGCTGCAGGGATAGAGCCCTGTGGATGATGCTGAACAGAAGGAAGTAAGGAACCACAGAGAGGAAAGATAAATGCAGGAGAAAGCTCTGAAGTGTGTGCAGGAAATAATAAAATGCAAATTGCCCTGTAAATAGAAGTGAGGACAGTTTGGGGAAAAAGCTCATCCAACCCAGCAGACAGCCAAGAGGAGGGAAAGGCAACTAAGCAAGGAAGAGGAGAAGCTGCAAGAACTGCAGGGCAGCAAATTAAAGCTTCCCAGCCTGATGTGAGTGCAGACAAGGAGCAGAGTCCTCAGCCAGCAGGTCCTTGGGAGCTGAGGAGTGCCAGGGCAGGAGAGACAGCACTTGTCCAACATTGCCAGGGGAGCTGCAAATAAACCCTGAGTAATTCCAGGGAGCTGCAGGGAGGGACAGAGCAGCACACAGGACACGAGGAGCATTCTCAGTGCCATGGCAAGGAGGCAGAGACCACAGAGCTCCTTCCAGCTGCTCAGAGCAGAGCCAGAGCCAGAGCACTGAGGGCAATTGGACTTTCCAAGAGGTTCCACTGCCTCACTGCATTTCCTCTAGAAAGGCAGCAGTGCTGGGAGGGCAGAGGAGAGCCTTATGGGATACCTGAGTGCACAGGTTTGAAGCAGGGTCTAACCCAGAGCCAGCTCACAGTATGAGACCCACTGACACAGCACAGCTTTCCCCACATCCCCTCCACCCCATCACACACCCTAAATCCACCCAAAGCTCATGGGCTCCACTGCTCCTTGCCAAGGGACCTCAGGGGGTTTGATCCCCTGCCTGACTCTGCTGTGCTCTACTCCACCAGCACCAGGAGCTCCCCCACACACCTCCAGGTTAACTCACACCTGAAAAGCTCAGGTGACATCGTTGGGATGTAGCTGCTGTTCTCAGTGAATTTTTTGCTCTTCAGGAACCACATCCCCAGCTTTAGTTTTATTTTTCCATCAGTAGAGTGATGGTCCTGTCCAAATGGCTGCTGACCCCATGCATGGCTGGTTACCCCAAAAGTGAGGTGGGCGTCAGTCCCTTATCCCTGGCAAGTGACAGGACAAGATGAAATGGCCTCAAGTCACACCGGGGGGGTTGATTGTATATTAATGAATATTTATTCTCTGAAATGGTTGGCAAGTATTGTTGCAGGCTCCCGGGGCAGTGGGGAGTCACCCTCCCTGGAAGCATTCAAAAGCCATGTGGATGTGGCACCTGGGGACACAGTTTAGTGATGAACACTGTGGTGGTGCTGGGTTGACCTTGGACTTGGTGATCTTAGAGGGCTTTTCCAACCATAACTATTCTGTCATTCTGTGAAAACCCACAGGCTAATTTAGCAGATTATTAAACATCAAGGACTTAATGTGTGTCTTATTAAGTTAAACTCCAAACCCTGGCCCTCATGGGGGGCGGCCCACGAGGCCTCCAGGTTGAAAAGCAAATTGTTCCTTCACTCAGATGGAATTTCTCCATGGTCACCCTTCCAGGATCTCCCCCTTCTTTGGATGCTCCTGGCTCTGTCATCAGTGAGACCAGGGCCCTGTTTCGACACCATCTGCCAGTGTTTGCAGCCCAGCTATGTGCTGCTCCCGCTGCACAAACCCTGAATTTTAGGCTGCACCCTCTGTACAAGGCCCCTCCCTGGAGGCTGCTGCCCACCCCAGCCTGTCCAGCTGACTCCATTCCAGCAGCCTGCTTTGGCCAACAGAAGGGAGGTCTACCCCCAGGAGCTGATTAACGCTCTCAATTAGCACTGACCCCATCCACACCAGCCACTCAGACAGTTCTGTCCATGTGCACACCAGCTCCCACAGGAGGAGGCTCCACAAGCACTCCCATGTGCCTGCTTTCCAACCCCAGCCCTGTTTGTATCGAGCCAAAGGTGCAGAGGAGCACTTCCCTGGCTGGCACCCTCCTTCCCTGTCGAGATCTCTCCTTCCCTGACTTTGCAGTAGATGGTTGATCAGCAGAATACTTTTATGGCCAATGGGAGGAGCAGAGGACAGAGAAGATTTGTGCTCCTTAACTGTCAATGGAAGCAGAAAAAGAGACAAGAGCTGAAGCAGTGTAGATTTGGGTTAGACAGGGAGAAGGAATTGTTCCCTGGGAGGGTGGGCAGGCCCTGGCACAGGGTGCCCACAGCAGCTGTGGCTGCCCCTGGATCCCTGGCAGTGTCCAAGGCCAGGCTGGACATTGGGGCTTGGAGCAGCCTGGGACAGTGGGAGGTGTCCCTGCCCATGGCAGGGGTGGGACTGGATGGGATCTAAGGTCACTTCCCACCCAAACCATTCCATGGATCTGCGATCCCATGAGCATGTGGATAGATGCTCTCCAGCTTTCCTCTGCAGAACCAAAAACCCAGCCATGCAGTAAGTGCACAGAGCCAGACTTTGCAGAGCAAGATTCCCTGTCATTTATTTTTCTGCCATCCTCACCCTCAGGCTTTTTCCCCAGAATTTGCCCAATGGGGCCATGGGGTGAGATCCCACAGGCCAAACCTGCTCTGTGTGCTTGGCTGGGGTGGAGCCTCAAGCTGTGCCTGAGCCTGTGGCTGTCACAGTGTCCAACTCGGGCAGTCTGGGCAGGAAAAATCAGAAGTAAAAGGGGAGACAAGGTTCAGTAATGAAGGTGGTTGAGGTGGAACAGCACTTTGCAGGCACACAGCCCTGAGGGCTCTGCTGGTCTTGGTGCTGGGTTTGTGGTTTCATGGATTCCTCACACCATTGCATGCTTCAGTTTGGTGCAGAATGGCACAGTTAGAGGGAGTGTACTCACCTGGCACCAGCTTTAGCTGGAAGGAGGTTTCCAAAGGCTTTTAGAGTTTCCACCTGCCACCAGTGTCTCCCTCTCTGAGAGCTCCTCTACATTTCGATTTCATTGACTGTTTTTCCTCAGCAATATCCTGCCCTTGTCCAAGAGACTGGCAAATCTTTACAGTGTTAGAAACCTCCCACACAAGACCTGAAAGAACAGCCCAAGCTGTACCTCAGGCTCCTCTAAAAGATAGAGTAGGCAAAATGACTTTAACCTCCCATCCTGCACAGGTTTCCTGTGCCTTTGTAAATCCTTTCTCAACTCTTTCTTCTTCCCAGCCTGGAAACCAGCACCAGACCATGTGTGATGCACCCTGTGCAGTTGTGACGGGACCCCAATTTAGACACATCTTTGAGGTGTCTGTGCCTTACCTTTTTCCCCAAATGAGCTCCCCAAAGAAGATCAGTCAGTTCTAGAGACAGGTATTATTTATAACCTGCATTAACTTTACACAGAAAGAAAAATCAAAGTGACAGAATAGAATTAGATCAGATAGAACAGACATGAAAAGGCTCATTAACAGCTCTCCCCCGCCTACAGAACCCTTGCCAGTGGGTCCAGCTTTCCAGGCTCCCTTTCAACCAATTCAGGCTTCCTGAGCAGCAGCAGACTCTGCATAGTCCTGAGAAATTTCATTCCTGGAAGTTTTATCCACAGATAATTCAGATTCTCAATCTCTGGATGTCTGGCTGTTAATCCTGTGGCCCTCTTGGGGCTTCTTTATGCTCTTCCTCCTGCCTTGCAGGTCAGAAATGCCTCTGCCCAAGCTGATCTTGGGAGAAGAGTGATTTCCTCTCTCCTGTGGGGTCCATTTAACCATTGCATCCTTCCTGCAGAGGAGCAAGACACGTAAGGAACAAGCCAAGCAGGCAAACCCTGCTGCTCCAGGAGGAAATGGCCCAGCCCTGCCATGGGCCATGGGTGTGGTGCCATGGAGAGGGGATGTACCTTATTTCACTGAGCTGGCAGCACTCACTGAAACTGGGGAGTGCTGCTGTTCCTTAGCCACAGAATCACAGGATCATTAAGGCTGGAAAAGACCTCTGAGATCACCAAGTCCTACCAAAGTGTCCCAGAGCATCCACCCTGCTCAGGGCACCTCTCTTGGGTGGATCAACCAGATTAACCTCATCTTTCTCCAGCATTAAGAAAAAGGGCTGGACAAAAGAAGAGTGACCTGTCCCAGCTCACACGGCGCTGCCCAGGGGGCTCAGGGCAGATGGTTTCTGTCACCAGCCCGAGCATTTCTGACTGTCACTGCACCATGGCAGGCTCCTCCCTCCCCACAGTGTGACTGATCCCTTGTACAGCTGACAGAAATATTGGTTTAAAATACCTGCTCAATGGAAAATCGATCTTTTGTCAAAACAAGAAACCTCAGTGGGAAGTTTTCTATTAGCACTTTCACATTTTTCATGGAAAACAAGATAGGGAATGGAAATGGGAATGGTTTGAAAAATGAGATGTTATTCTGACTAACTAGGGGACTGGTTTGGCTGTCCCAGTGCCTGGCACCTGCCCCAGAGTCTGTCCTTGTCCCCAGCATGACCCTCCATGGACAGACATCACACATGACAAGGGAGTCAAAGGAGGGGGATGTCACTTAAGCTGGCAAGGAAATCTGGGGTTCCTGGTCAGCAAAGGAAGGAGGAGAGTCACCCCACGTGTCCATGGACAGGAGTGGGCACATGTGAACCACTGCCCACCCTGCAGCATTCTGCCCAGAGAAGAAGAAGTTTTTACCATCCATGGTATCCAACATTTAGGACTAAATGGGAGAATAGGGAAAAGAAAAGCCAAAACAGATCTTTACAGCTCAACACCTCTCACAGCCCAGGGCCCTGTTTGGCCCTTTGAGGGAAGGAAGCAGAATGTGGAGGGAAGAGCCTCGTGTCTGCTCTGGAACAGGGAGTACAGCAAGCTCTGCAGATATACAGATATAGACAGCTGAGATACAGAAATAGGTATAGAAATAGATAGAGATTAGATATAGATATAGACATAGACACAGATGTAGATATATAACCCAGGAGGAACTGGATCACCTATGGGGTCAGAGGTGCATACTAAAGGGTGGAATGAGAGGAAGAATTTGGGGGTTATGAATAGGTTTTGTCCTGCTCTGCTGTGTGCCAGGTGTTGCTGCACATGGAGGAAGAAGAGATGCAGGCTGGTGCATGGGGGCTGATCCCATATCCCGTGTCCCATTTCCCATATCCTATATCCCATATCTCATACACCTGCTCTCGGCTGTGCTCTTTCTGGGGATCTGTGGAGCAGTCCCTCCAGTCTCTGGTTATCTGCACCATTGGACCAAATAAGAAAACTCAAACATTCAGTCTTTCCCCCTGCCCTGAGTTTTGAGGCTGGCTTTGCAACAGAATGCTAAAAATATTGCAAACAAACAAACAGACCCAAAAAAACCAATTGTTTATCCCCCCGTGTCCAAACCTTTGAGTTGTGCTGTGACAGCGATTCCAAACCTCTTCAAGGCCAGAGGCTTTAAATGTTCCTCTGTGAAATCCAACCTGAGAACCACAATTCCCAGCAGGACTCCAGGCCCTGGCACCCTGACAAGAATCTCACCCACAACAAGATTTGTGACTGAATCCTGGGAGGTGGCACTGGCACCTCTGAGTTACCAAATGTGCCTGGCTTTGGTAGGGAGAGCCTGGGGCCTCTTCTCTGTTCCACTCACCCTCAGTACCTGCAGGACACCCTGTGCACTCTCAGGAATCTCCTGTTCTCTCCTTCACCAGCCAAAGAACAGAGACATCAGCCCCATCTCCTCCCATTTTCCCTGCAGACTGAGAGCCTTTTATCCACCCAGCTGCCTTCCCAGGAGATGAATATTTTAAAACACTCCTTTTTTCTATTTTATACAAAATATATAAAATGTTAAGTATGTGTCAAAGTGTCCTTTTGATGTTTTCTCTCTTCTACATGCTGGGCTTGAGCTCAGTGATTGATGCAGGGGAGTCCCTGTGTGCTCCCCTGTGCTGGGGACACTGGGGGAGGCAGCTGTGGGCTGGCCAAGCCCAGGAAGGTGAGGTGGTGTCCCCCTCTCCACCTCCACAGCTTCTCAGAGCCGATGGATAATTCATACCTCGCCCATCTCTAGTAATTTATTTATCAGGCTCCTGGCTGGCAGGAATGAAAAGCTGTAAATTGCCACTGGCAGTGCTGGAAGTGGCCACAATCCAGGGGCTGGGATCCGGCTCTGGAGGCACCGTCCATGTTCCACTGCTCCTGCTGGGAGCCCAGAGCTGCTGCTTGTGCCTCTCTAGCCTGGCTCCTGAAGGGAAACCATGGAAGAGGTGATAATAAATATAATAACTTTGGTATTTCTAAGAAACCAGTCCCACAGACGGGGCTCCCAGAAGGGAGTCACATCCAAGGTTGGATGTGCAGACCTGGAGCCTCAGGACACATTGATTCCTTCCTGTCCCAGCTGACAAGGTGTGAATCTCTCCTCTGGAGCTGGAAACTTGTTAACAGACTTTTTTTTCCTCTTCCTTGGTCATACAACTTCAGGCCCTGTTCTTATTCATAAAAAAGGACTCATCAAAGGCAAATGTAAAGAGCAGCTGAGGGAGTACAACAAAAAGAGAGATACTCAGAAGTGTTCCCTGCACCTCATTTGCTCTCACAAGCTCCCAGTGCTCCTTTGCAGAGTGACTCCTCCTTCATCCTGACTCCCCCTGCAGATTTCCACCTCCTGCCTCCACATGTGCTCAGATCTCCCCATCCTCTCCAGCAGCACCTTCTCCTCTGCTCCTTCAATGTTTGCTTGCCTTCTCCCAGAATGAAGTGCCTGGTCTTTCCCAAAAGTGGGATGTTTTTCACTCTTTTTGTTATTACTTCGTCTTTCCCCCCAGCCCTTCCAGGCTCCAACAGTCCATCAAGGTCCTCTGCAGGGTATTTCTCTCCCTTAGCCCAGGTTCCTGGCACACTTTGATCTGCTGCCTCTGCTCCCACCTTCTTATGGCCAAAACCCCAGGCCTCTTCTTCCTCCTGCTGCTCCTTTGCTTTTGGCTGCTTGGGGATATCCTTGATGTTATCAGGCCCTCCCAAACCGAGATGGAGATTGTGACTTGCAGTGCAAGGAGTGAGTCAGGTTAGCCATCCCAGGAGAGGCCTGGAGCAGGCCCTGCCTTCAGTGGGAGCAATGCAGCTCTGAGCTGCCCCCCTGATCACGGTGGGACTCAGACACCCCCTCCCACAGAGCTACTCTCTGGGAGAACCTGTATAAATGTGTTTCCTTCTGGCCCTGGACCCCAAAGGCACTGTCCTGACTGAGCATCAGGGCTGGGCCAGGCCATGCAGCACAGGAGGGTTCATGGCCCCAGAGGTGCTGAGCAATATCCAGAGCTGCTGCCCTGATCCACAAAGGGCAGAGCCACCTCCAGGCCCAGCTCCAGACTGCTCAGAGAGCTCCCCAGAGTAAGGCTCCATACAAAGTGTAAGAAACAAAGTGCTGGTTTCTGAGTTGGATACTGTTTGCCTTGCCTGTGGTGAGGTTTTCTCTGTTGGGTGCCCTTTGGCCCAGACCGATGGTTATTGTAATTGGAAATGCCTTCCCTAAATATTTTGTCTGCCAAATGTTAATTACCTGAGACCCCTTTCTTTGTAACTGTATCCTTTCCTCAAACTGCCCCTACCCCTGCCATTCCCTGCACAGCAACCACAGGGCAACCGATGGCACCACCCGACATGCAAATGAAAAAGCCTCAAGTGCTCATGGAACACGATTCGGACATAAAACCCCTAAAAAACAATGAGCCAACACAAAACCAAAAACTAAAAATAACCACTCTAAGTCAGCAGAACCATGGAGAACCTCACACCAATCAGAGCTGGGTTCCATCTTGTCACCATAATGTCAAAAGTATCCCGTACCCAGGACTCCCCCAGACTTGCCAAGGAGCCAGTGTCTTCCAGGGACTCTGGTGAGAAGGCTGCCCCAGCTCTGCCATGTGGAAGAGCTGAATGTCTCCTCCCCTGCATCATCCATCAGGAGCAGGATAGCTGTGGCAAAGGCCCCTCATTCCCAGCATGGCCTCTGTGAAAGCCAGCAGTGACACATCCACTGGTGACCCAAATGTAGGCTCACCCCTGAGTGGCACTGTGAGAGCCCCATGGGCACCCCATGACTTTTGTGCACAGCTCCAAACCTCCCTCCTGCCTGGCTCTCACAGAAACATCTCTTTTCAGCTCATTAAAGGCAGCAGCTGTTGATCATGTGAAGATCTGTCAGCTCTGCCGAAGGTGGATGGTGGCTATTTATTTTCAGCATAATTTCTTTTAAAAACTGCAGTCACTTGAAGAAAAAAAAAAAAAAAAAACAAAAAAAAAAAAAAAAAAAAAAAGGTTGGCCCTTTAAAGACTGCAAACATTTTCATCCTGAAAATGTTTGTTGATGGGTCTGACTGTTCCCTGGCTTCCCCTCCTCGGATCAAAGCCTCCAGCTCATGCTGGAAAGATGGTATTTCCAAAGAACCTCCCCCAGAAGGGACCTGCTCACCCACCAAAGAAGCACAGGCACTTCTTGCCTTCACCACAGCATCATTAAAGGCTGAAAATAGCAAAGGCCAAACCTTTGCTATCCAGCCATTTTTTATTTTAACTGCTTTATTCACTTGACCACTAAAAAATTCATTACATCTAAAGTTTAATGAGAAATTAAATGGATGGATTGGCTGCTAAACAGCCTGTGTGCGGGTGTGAGCACTGCCAGAGGGGCTGTGGACTAATGAAATGTTTAATGCTGAGGACTGCAGCGAGCTTGGGCGCAACAGATGCCGGCTTGGGGATATAAATAAGTGCAGTGATATGAGCTCATGTTCTCTTGACACTCTGCTGAAACCCTCCTCCTCTCACAAAAAACTTCAAACTTCTCAGCTTCTTCCTGAGTTGAAGGCTGAGCTCATATAACAGTAGATCCTCCTCCACCACCTGCAGGAATGGTCTGCCCTGGCCAGGGATGGATTTCCTCTCATCATCAGCTCAGCTGATTCTGATTCTGTGATTCTGTGACTCTGTGATCAAACTCAGCTGCTGGAAAACAGCTGATCCCTTAATATTTGCTGGGAAAGTTCTGCCAGTGTTCAGGCTGACTAGGAAAATCCACTTGGATGCCTGCAGTGCTCTCTGCAACCTTTTTGGACAAATTCTCACACATTTTGGGAGCTTCAGGACAGGAGATCTGAACCCTGACCATGAGGGACCTTGTCTGCCTGCATTTCCTGAAGGAAAACAATACTTAGGTTCAAACCAACATGCAGGGAACCACATGTAGTTCAGACCCAGGGATAGTCAAAATGAAGCAAAAATCCAAGGGGTTACCCCCAAACAGCTCCATATTGGGCCATGGGCACCAGGCAGGTCACAGGTACCTCATAAGGGGTGTAGAAGCAGCATCTTGCTTGGAGCTGGGTGATAATCAGGATGTGTCCTCAGATCAGATCATAGAAAGACAGAATCAACAGAATCATTAAGGTTGGAAAAGACCTCAAAGATCATCAAAAGTTGAGGCAATCCCAGGGAAAGGAGGTGGATCCTTGTGATGTCATCACTTGCATGCAGACCTGTCATTGTACCCTATAAATATCTT
Source organism: Trochalopteron elliotii (assembly GCA_024734555.1). Classification (NCBI taxonomy): domain Eukaryota; kingdom Metazoa; phylum Chordata; class Aves; order Passeriformes; family Leiothrichidae; genus Trochalopteron; species Trochalopteron elliotii. The sequence continues at coordinate 132,474 of JANPWX010000420.1, forward strand.
GGGAATCCTGAGCCGCTCCATGCAGATCACCTGCAGGAGGATGTTCCCAAGAAATACATTTGAGGGTAAAGGATTACAGGTTCAGCTGACTGCCCTGCTTTCTGCAGGGTTCTTTCCAGGAATGAGGAGCTGGCTGTGCCCTGAGGTGTGTCCGTGTCCTGGAGTGTTCCTCTGTGAACTTCTCGTGTTTGATCTGTTTTCTCTGGGGCATCCTGGGTCAGGGATGCTCAGACAGGACTCTCCCCTACCCAGCTTGGCCAAGCACTGAGCCCTGTGCAGCTCATGGTGCAGGGGCTATGCTCTTGTCCTTCTGACCTCAGTCCATCTCTGCAATTTGCACTGCTGGCTGTGCAGAGGGTGTCAGGCTGCCAGAACCTTGGACCAGGAGATGTGACAACTTGCCAGCAGTGTGACTGGGGAGCAGGGCTGTGGTCAGGGCCAAGAAGAATCCCAGAGTCACAGAATCCCAGGATTGAATTAGATGGCAGGGACCTCAGAGCTGCTCTCATTCTACCCCCTGCTATGGGCAGGGACATTTTCCACTAGACCAGGCTGCTCCAAGCCCTGTCCAGCCTGGCCCAGAGGAGTCACCCAGGCTGACATTCAGCCCCTGCCTCTGGACACAGCTGGGATAGTTCTGGTGAGGCAGAGCAGGGATTCCCTGATGTTTGCAGAAGAGAGGCTGCCTTTGGAAGCAGCAGAGGGGTTTGGATCTCTCCTATTGCAATTCCTTAATGTTCCCATAATATCAGCTAGCAGGCTTGGAGCCAAAGGCAAATCCCCCAGATTCCCACTGGCATCCTCCAAATCAGGACACGCCCAGCGTGTTCATCACTCGGAGAGGGAGGGATCACCCCCATGCCCTTCCTCATCTCCTGATGATGGAGAAGCTTTTGATGGTGAGCTCCTGAGAGGAGCAGAGAACTGGGGCGAGAGCCCTCCCTGCTCTCAGCCCAGAAGGTATTTGAATATTTCATGATGAGGTTTTTCTCCCACTTGTTTGTTTGGAAGCAAAAGCACATGTTCAGACAGAGAGTGAGGACTGATGATCAAACACTTCCCATTGCCTCATGCTCCCAAATGACTTTTCCCCCTCAGCAGACACATGGGACAAGAGTCCAGCACAGAGCAGAAGATGCTGTCAGAGCAGGATAGGCTCAGGTTATTCCTTCATGTCCCACAGCGTTGTCAGAAGATGCCTTGGAGCTACGATTGCTCCAAATTCCTGAAATTAATGGAGAAAGAATATGCTGATCTTCACCCTGACTCCTGAGTGGGGTCTCAAAATGTAAATCAGCACAAAACGCATCACAGGACAGGAGTGTGTCACACTTTTGGACACACAAGGGATGAGGCAGACAGCAGAAGGTCAGGCAGGAAAGCTCCTATTTTAATTTTCTGACTCCATCTTATATACACTTTGATCAGGAGGCAAAAGATTGGCTACACAGGTTGCCACTTTCTTAACCTCATTGGTGAACATCACCATCAATCATATTTCTCCTCCCAGAGGAGAAATATGTAAACAAAATAGAGGAGTTCTAAATATATACATAGTTTACATGAAGCTGCGTGAGAATCTCCACTACAAACTGCAAATACCGAAAAGCAGGAAAACTCAGGGAGACAGGGGTGTTTCTTAAAGACTGAAAATGACAATACCTCTTAGCCCTACAACTTAACCTTTTACAATAATCTGAAAAAGGGAGTATCGTAGAAACCTAGAATGACAGGATGGTCTAGGTTGGAAAGAACCTTAAAAATCTCATTCCACCCCCTGCCATGGGCAGAGACACCTTCCATTAGACCAGATTGCTGCAAGCCTTTTCCAAGCTGGCCTTGGACACCATCCTTGCCAAAGTACACAGCCAGCAGACTGAGCAGAAGGGCTGGGTAAACACAGCAACCCCAGAAGTTTTGTAGTGAGCCTGTGAAAGTGGCCAGGTGTGAAAGGACTCACCTAGGAATTAATAACTCCAACTGAGAATATTGGGGGATGCAGGAGTGGGGGGTTCCAGCTTTGGGATCCCCATGTTAGGGAGAATATGGGGCAAGCAACAAGTTCAGAGTGATTTCAGCACATCAAGTCAGAGACAAATAACTACTCCAAATTTCTGAGGAAAGGGCAGAGTCTGTGGCTCTGAGTTTTTCACTGCTGGAATAGTGAGTCCCGTGCCAGGATTGCACTGATAAACCTGAGAAGGTGCAGGAGGGAATCAGGAAAATGGGTGGCAGATTCTCACTCTGCTTCATTTATCAGGGAGAAGGTCAAGAGTGACTGGATCATTATCTGCAGCTGCTGCTCAGGGAGCAGAAATCCAATAGCCCTGAGCTCTTCAAACCAGCCCAGATCTAAGGAGATACAAAGTGGTGCCACCCTGCACTGAGCACAGGGCACAAAGGTCTTAACAGGGAGATTTGGAACTAATTTACTGAGGATTGGGTGGGATTCGCCCACACCACACATGTTAAATTAAAGCATTCTGCCTAAGAGATACTGACTTGAAGCAAGGACCTGCCTGAGGGTAACGAGCTGTTTTCTGGAAACCAGACTGAAGAGCTCATCTAGGAATGGCAAATGTGTCCATCTCCATGGGGCAGGTTAGTCTGCAGTGTTTCTCACACCCTGCTCTTCTCCATGGGCACTCAGGGCCTGTTCAAAATGTTAGCAACCTCTCTTCATACCAGTGCCCCTTCCCACAGCCCTGCTCAACCCCTGCGAGGTGGGGAAATACCCTGAAGTGTTTGAGGCAGGGGATGGGCAGTGACAGGCACATCTCTATGCTTAAGGGATGGTGGAGAGAGCACAGCCCTTGGCATCCTTCCTCCACACTTCTCCCTCCTAGAGGCCCAAAGTGACCCACCTGGAGCATACTTCATTTCTTTAATCTGGTACTTTGGCAGAAAAAGTGGTTTGGATGCTCCAAAGGTCCGGCCCTCTGCCAGCCTGCTGTCCCTGTGTGACAGCACAGAGCCCTCCCTGCCACAGGAGCACCTGACAATGGACAGGTCAAACCCCTTCCCCCATCAGGAGGAGAAACACAACGTGGTTCCCACAAAGCAAACACTGGAGGGGTGGTTTGGAGGAAGCCATGGGGCCCTCAGGTTAAGTGACCACCTCAGCTCAGAAATCACGCTCCTTCCCTGCTCTCAGGGAGCAGAGAGATGTGGTGGGTCTGTCCATTGAGCAGATCTGGCACCATATGGCCAGAGGAATTGCTGCTCCACATGTACACACACGCTCAGAGCTAACTTTGGCTCCTGAAAGGCTCCCCAGACCTTTCTGTGAGATTTTCCAGCAGCCCCAGGTGGGCAGGGACGATGAGTCACTGCTGGGAGCAGCCATGCATGGAACACGTGATGCCTGCTAGCTCTGCAGAAGGCTTCAGGAGTGTTAATCCTTAGAAATCAGAGAGCTGGTGTCTTCTGAGAAAACCCAGCTCTTGAGGAAAGGCAGGAAGGAAAGCCTGGGAAGAAAAGCTCCTTCAGGAGTTACGGATTTGCCCCGTTACCACTGATGTGTCATCCCAAAACCTGCACGAAGGCAGAGATTTCTGCATCATTAACTCTCTCTGGATCAGAAAGGTCACATCAGCCCTGCCCAGCCCCAGCTTCCCTGCATGCTCTGGGTGTTCACAAAGCTCTCCTCAACATCAAGAAACCACATCAGGTTCCTGCACCATGGCCAAGCCTCCTCCTCATGACTGGGAGCAGAGAGGCTCCTGCTCTGACTCCTTCCCTTCAGGCAGTGCCAGCACTCCACACTTCTCCAGGGCTTCTGGTCCCTCTGACCCTCCAGCAGCACAGGGGAGATGCCACCTCTGGTGACACTGGACTGAGCTGGCTTGCCTCAGGCTGAATTACAGGCACAGCTGGAGCCTGCCTGGATTTGGGGTCTGCACAGTCACCACTGCTGTGGGGGAGCACAGATGGTCACAGAGGTTGGCTGGAGCATGACTGAAGGTCTCCTTCCAGCATCTTCCCTCTTTTGTTCTGTGTTTTGCTGGGCTCTGTATATTGTGGGTGAGGTGCACAGAGGTGAGAGCACCCCCCCCTCCCAGGAAGGAGCCACACCAGGGCCCAGGAGCTGCCTTTGAGCTCAGTGCACGTTTTAGAGCAGAGCCCAGACAGCAGCAGCTCCTCGAGATGTGCTGTGGGTTTCTTATGAGCAGATGCAGCTCTGAGATGCAGTGAAGTCTTTACAGTTTTGCCTTTGCCAGCCCAAAGAAATCTGTCCTAAGAGACCACTCAAGGGACCAGCAAAATAATTGCATCTGTTTGAGACAGATTAGGCAGGTAGGAGCCTTTGGAGGTGCTTGGGGACAGTTCCTACAGGCAGTAGGTTGCTTATAAAAGGTTTACCCTGGGTGCCATTTGTTCATGGCCTGTTAGTTTAGGGGAAGCCTTGGGAATGATGAAGGATTAATTGCTTCTCAGCTGCTCTGCTCCTGTCTTTCCTCCATCTGCTGATGAACTCATCTTCAGCCACATGCTTCAGGAGCCTCCTTCAGCTGCTTCTCCCATGTTTTCATCCACACATCTCATGCCTTGCCAAGATGATGCTCCACCACCCTCTCCTGCCCCTCCCTTTGCAAACAGTTCCTGTGAGAATCAGCTTATGGGTTCTAGCTCGGCCAGGAGCAAATCCATAAACACCCTGGAGCCATGAGCCCTGCAGTCCCTCAGCCTTACCCCTGTCTCTACCCTTGGTGGTATTTTCCTCCAAAAAGGAGCTGCAAATAAACAGTCAGAGTCCCCAGCCTCCTGTTTGAGCAGTGCCATGAGATTGTCCTGCCATCACAGGGACAGTCACACCATGATGGGGAGCCACTGTTTGGGCTCACAGTGCCAGCTGGGAGTGGCTTGGAGCAGGGCACACCAGGATTGACCAGATCACCTTTGCCATGGTCCGGAGCAAGCCAGGAGCACAAAGCCATGAATGACTGAAAGCCTCCATTGTTCTGGCACCTGCAGAGCATCCCTGGGCTCCCAGGGCACTTTGGCAGGAGGGAGACAGCCAAAGCCAAAGCATCACATTGCCAGGACCAGCCTCATTCAAGTGTTCCTGGCCCATGGATGGCAGAGGTCTCCAAGGATGAGGTCGGGACATGCAAGGTACAGGAAAATTAGAGAGCCCAGGGAGCTCCTAGCACTGATGGGGAGGGGAAGGGGAAGGGCATCCAGCAGCTTTGGCAGAGCTCACAGCACCCTGAGGGGCAGGAGCCCAAGCTGGGACAAGGACACACCAGAGCCAGAAAGGTGGCAAAGGGTGAGCCCAGGTCTGCTGGATGAGGGTCTCCAGTATCAACATAAAGGCAGCAGCTCCTGCTGGCTCGGATTCACTTGATGAAGTATTTAATATTTGTTGGGCAGAGAGGAGATGGCATTTCCCTGCAGCTTCTCTCTCCAGGGCTCCATGGCTGACAGGAGGGGTAGGGGGTTGTTTGCTCCCTCTTAATCCCCCTTTCTGAGGGTTTCCCCTTCACAGGCTGAGATCAAGGGGTTCGTGGATGCCTCTGCCCACGCCTTTGCTCCCCAAGGACAGCAGCCCTTGCTTAAACAGCTCTGCTGCCTTGCACTTCCTATCTTTGATCTCACATTTAAATACAGCTGTCCATAAAGGGAATGGGAATGGTTCCCAGATGAGGTTTGATTTCCAGTCTCCCCATCCTCCCAAATAATACTATCAAAGTATCAGATTCTAGAAAACTAACCATTGCCTTGGCTAGTCAAAAATAAATGGTGGCAGGGAGTAAAGGAGGGAAATAAATTCTCAAGAACAATTACCTTCAGGTTATTCTTCACTATTTCTTTTTATACCATTGTTTGAAATTAAACTTAAAGCTGGCCTACTTCTGCATATTGCACCTCCACTTTTAATCATGGCAGCAAAGGAGAAGCTCGTAATCCTGATGGATTTCCCCCACAAACTCGTGATCTTTCCAGAGACATCACTCCCCCCACCTCCTCTCCCCCACCCTGCAAGCACAGCGAGTATTTCTGGTTTCCCCACATTTATGGCCTGGCATTTAGCTGCATTCAACCAGCGGCTTTTTTATCACCTCCAATTTGCTAAGTGATATAAACACCACCACCTGATTACTCCACTCTTGCCATTATTTACTGCTCCAGGAGTCTCTCAGTGTCATCTTCAAACTTTATCAGTAATGATTTTCTGTTTTCTTCCAGATCACTGCTGAAGATGCCGAGCAGCTCGGCAGCCTGGGGAGATACCTGTGGGACCCAATTAGGAGTGACTGTGCTAAAGGCTGATGGAGAGCCAATGACTCCAGCCCAGATCTAGCAGTTAGCCAGTTTTTAAACCCAGCCTAATCATGCCAGAGCCATTTGTTAAGTACTTATAAAAACAAAACCACAGCAAGACCACCCAGATTAACTCTTGACAACCTCAGCACACCAAGCTCCATGAAACTTCAATGCACTGGGTAAAAAAACACAGAAGTGACAGCAACCATGTCACTCCTGATATGACCTTCACAGGCTGTTGGTTTCAGCTTCATTCACAGCCCAGGGGAGGTCAGGTCTCTCACTCTGTTTTTTTCTGCTAAAGAGGATTTGTCTCCAAATGCCCAAGAAGAGGCTGGGAGAAGGCAGGCAAGGTAAAAAGGCACCTTCAGCCTCTGCTGCTCTCTTGTTCCCACTAAGCTGACACAGAGCTGCAGAGGCCCTTGGAAATTATGTTGAATCTCTACGAAATCTCTACTCTCCTTCATCTCTCCCATCACAAAAGGAACACGGGCCTTGGATCATCTGTTTATTAAAATATTTTAACTGGGAAAACAAGTCGGGGGAGGGAGGGGGTTAATTAAATTAATGGCCTCTCTAAAGAGAGGCAATTAGGGTATTGATTGCAAGAAGTGCCAAGTTAATTGGGCATATGACACATTGACATTTTTCACAATCAATAAACCTGCAACACCTTCAAAGAAATCTCGAGCAGTGCGCGACAATATCAGGGTCAAAAATGCAATAAATTCCTTGAGCTGATTATAGCTGTTGGTTTCTTTCATGTTTTCTCAATACCAAAAGCTGTCTGACAGGGCAGCTCTTTCCCCATGTGGCTTTAATAAAAGGCTTTGATGGAGCCAATACAGGCTTTCTCTCTTTTTTTCAAGAAGAAGTCTTGTCAGCTTCAGTCAGCTTCGCCTTTCCGTTCCCTGACGAGCACCAGGAAGAAAGGGGCTGGAGAGGGCTGGGAGAAGCCAATTAATAGGGATAGTGGAGGGATAGCAAAGCACTCGGCGGTGATGCTCTGAAGACAGGATGGAGCCTGGAGCCTGCTCCGGATCCAGCCCGGCAGGACACTGTGTGCGCAGGGAAGAGCCTCCCTAACAAGGGATCAGCCAGCCCTTCCCTGCCTTCCTTTGTGTCCTCTGCTGCTCCAGAGCAGCGCTGGTGCTCACCACGAGGCTGTTTGGAACGGGCACATCCCAGCACAGCAGCCCGGGCTGTGCTGACAGGGAGGAGCCCTGGGGCTCTGCTGGCTCCCGAGGCCGCAGGGATTGTCACACGGAGTGTCGCTGAGCCCTCGGGACACGGGACGGGCTCTGAGCGCACAGGCTGGGGAAGGATGTGACATATTTTTGCTCCTGCAAAAGTCCGAGGGGAGGGGTGAGCAGAGGACCCTCGGGGTCCTGACAAGAGAGGAGGGTTTGGATCAGAAATTCCTCCCTGGGAGGGTGGGCAGGCCCTGGCACAGGGTGCCCAGAGAAGCTGTGGCTGCCCCTGGATCCCTGGCAGTGTTCAAGGCCAGGCTGGACATTGGGGCTTGGAGCAGCCTGGGACAGTGGAAGGTGTCCCTGGCAGGGGTGGCACTGGATGGGATCTAAGGTGACTCCCAGCCCAGCCCATTCTGGGATTTTATGGTTCTGTGAAACACTGCTGTGGGGCACAAGCATCTTTGTAGCTACACTGGAGCTGGGCTGCAGACTGGTTCTCCTCTCCTGAGCTCAGCCTCCCTCCTTTTGCTGCTCCCTGCTCTGGGTTTGCCCCTCTGTGTTAGTTTCAGACACACGAAGGACAAGGCAGACACAGAAGGTCAGTCAGGAAAGCTTCTATTTTAATTTTCTGACTCCATCTTTTTATACATTTTGATCAGAAGGCAAAAGATTGGCTACACAAGTTGCCACCTTCTTGACCTCATTGGTGAACATCACCATCAATCATATTTCTCCTCCCAGAGGAGAAATATGTAAACAAAATAGATAAATTCTAAAAATACATCATTTACATGAAGCTGTGTGAGAGTCTTCACTACCAAACTGCAAACACTGAAGAGCAGGAGAATTCAGGGCGACACCCCTCTGGGTATATTATTTCAAGGTGCTTCAGGGGCATGGCACCAAGAGCTCCCAGCCTGACAAACTCATCTGTCCTGTCGTGCATGTCTGTACTGACTGGGCTGGACCTTCCCAGTACCTGCCCTTGGCCATTCCCATTGTCAGTGCCTTCTGTGTACCAGTATGACATAAAAATATTAAATCTCATATTCTGAAACTCCGCACAGAAAAGATCTGAAATCACATTCCATGGCTCTCCTGTCCTGGGAGGGAAGGGAGGTGGAGCTGCCATCAAGCAGGAGTGAGGACCAGGAGGTGTTTCAGCTCCCAGAGACTCCAGTGGGACCAAACCCAGTCTTACCTCCAGGCTAAATGCAGAAGGGGGTGACTGCTGCTTTCTGCTCAGGGATGAATCTCTGGTGCCACTTTTTCCCCCTTGGGAGCTTTGCCGCAGTGTCTGAGAGCCCTCCTCAGCTCTTTAGAGCTGGACACCATAACCACCCTCATCTTTGAGAGCAACCCTTGGCTGGGCATGTGTCAAGGCCCAGGTCCTGACTGGAGGTGCCCTATGCCTGCTGTCCACTGGGTGCTAAAACTTTTGGAAGTGTCCAACCAACTGCTGAGTTCCAGAGGTTACCTGTGCACAGCATTACTGTGAATTCACTGTTGGAAATACACACCTAGACTGGATTAACTGAAAACTCAGCTTTTTGCCCTTTAAATTGTTTCACCAAGTTGACCTGGGCACTTGTCCCACATCAACAGGATTTTTCCCATGGATAAGCCCATTCCTGTGCCCCTGCTGCTTACGTTTGTGACTCAAATTTCATTGCCTGTGCAGAGTTGTATAATTTACATCAAGGAACTACTGTGCATTTGCAGGCACATCTGTGTGGCTGTGACCCAGTAAAAAACCCTTGACTGTTCATCACCTGTTGTCTGCTTTAACCTTACACAAGGCTACACTCAGTAATTAACTTGTACAATTAGAACTTGACAGGGTCCACAAAAGTCACGTTCCTGCCAGTGCCCCCAGCCCACACACTGTGTCATTAGCAGCATCACCTGGACCAGCTCCTCTCAAGACAGTGGCTGCACCCTTTTTTCCAGGCTCAGTGGGTTTTTTGCCCTGGACAGTGACACCCTCCCACAGGATTAATGCTGAGAACCACCACCTCATTACAATCAATGCTGCTGCCTTATCTCAGAAAACCTGGAGGAAAATTAGTTTGTTCCTAGGAGACACAGGCTTAAGCCAGGCAGGCTCTCTGCTGCCATTTCCTGTGCTAGGGACAAAGTCAAGGGAGCAAATTCCAGGGGCTGTCAGGGAAAGCTTTCCAAAGGCTGGAGTTTGTGGTGAGAGGGTGGTCATCTTCCTGCTCTGCCCCCACCCTGGGGTGATTGGCAGAGTCCCTGGAGCAGGGGTACATCCTATGACTCCAGAGGGAGGATGCAGGGATGGTTCTCCGTCACCCTGTGGTCATCACTCACCACAGGGTGGCCAGAGCTCCCCCTCCCCTCTGTGAGAGCAGCCAGAGCTCCACAGCCCCTGCACCCACTGCAGAAAATGAAGGCCCTTGGAAAAGATTCCCAAATAAATGTATCCAACTTAATGCACCAGCTGAGCCTGAAGATGCTTCCCAAACCCTGAGCCAAGGGCAATATCCTGCACACATGATGGTTGAAGAAGCTGTTGGAAAGGCAGGAGGGCAGCTCTGCACGGGATGTCTGAGGGACTGATGGGACAAAACAGACACTGGACTGCAGGCAGGGTCATGCAGAAGGGTATTTTCAAACTGCTGTTAATGGACATAAAAAACCACAGCACCACCTTTCATGAGCACATGGAGTCCAAAACACAGGAACAGTCAGAGAAAAAAGAAAAGAAAAAGAAAAGAAGGAGAAGGGGAAGGGGAGGGAGAAGGAGAAGTGGAGGAGAGGAAAAGGGGGAAAAGGAGGAAAAAAGGAGGGAAACAGGAGGAAAAAAAAGGAGGAAAAAAGAAAAACTCTATTCTAGACATACTCCTTACACCCAAAATTCAAGAATGGCAGTTTAATACAAAATCTGCAGGTAATGCCCAAAAAGCTGGCAGGGCCCAGGTCTCTCCAGGGATAATGCTTAATTAATGCAGAGGTTTAAATTACCTATGCCTTGTTCATGGAGAATGCCTCTGGTCCTTCCTCCTCACCATCAATCCATCATTCAGGCACCCTCAGGATGAACTCCATGGGTTTGAAAAAAGGCTAAAAAAGGGCCTACTGTTTCTCAAACCACAAGGAAGTTGGAAACTTTCCACCCTGGCCACCATTTCTAATTAAAAGTTTCATTAATTCCAGGGAAGGAAAGAGTTCCTTGGGGGTCTCTCCTGACTCCAGCACTATTACATGTTCTCATTAATGGCCCAGATGATGGAGGAAATAGCAGGCTTATTTCATTTACTAGGTAGTATCAAGTTTTGAGATATCATGTGTAGGCAGAAGGACAGGATTCAAATTCCAAATCTCTCCATGAATTAATGAAAATTTGGTTAGTAAAAAACAGGATGGGGTAAGGAAGAAGAGTGAGGGTTCAGCTGCTGAAAGGAAGGTTGTTTGGAGGTCTCTCTGGGAGAAAATGAGTCAACAGGACAAAGCAGAGCCAAAAAAAGCCCATTTCATCATGGGGTCATGCACAGGGGTATCACTTGTAAAGAAATACACTCTTCTTCCTGCTCTCCAATGCTAAGGCAGCAGCTGGAATAAATTTTCTCTGTTTTGAGAAAGCAAAGGGTCATTTGGAGGGTGTTCAAAAGAGAGTGGGAAAAATTGCCTTTGATCAGGGAAACTGGTCCCAACAGGCAAGACTGGAGGGTTAAGGCAGGACAGAACACAGGACAAGAAGGAGATGAAGAAATCTTTGTGAAGGAAAGGAAAGCAAAGTTTGTTCTCCAGAGTAGATGGGACCAGAAGCCATGGGGTTAAAGATACCTTTGCAGGTCACATGTCAGGAAAATCCAGCTGTCTGGAAGGCAAGGAATGGACACAGAGTGTTTGGAAAGGTCAGAGCAGCCCTTTGGCTGGTCGGTTTTAAGATCACAGTAGGAAAAGGCCTGTTAGGAATGGCCCAAGTGGAGCTGATCTTGCCTGAGACAGAGGTGGCCCACAGGTGTTATTCCCAGCCCCAAATCCTACAAGGAAACAGAGCATTCTTAGAATTGCAGAATCCCAGGATGGTTTGGGTTGGAAGGACCCTAAAGCCCATCCAGTCCCACCCCTGCCATGGGCAGGGACACCTCCCACTGTCCCAGGCTGCTCCAAGCCCCAGTGTCCAACCTGGCCTGGGACACTGCCAGGGATCCAGGGGCAGCCACAGCTGCTGTGGGCACCCTGTGCCAGGGCCTGCCCACCCTCCCAGGGAACAATTCCTGCCCAATATCTGATCTAAACTTACTCCCTTTCAGTTTGAAGCATCTGAGTGGTGAATTAGAGAATTTGTAGTGGATTCTCCAGGGAATGTGCCTGTTGGACTGAGGAGGGATATGGCAATAGAGCATCATGGCACAAGTTTGCCATGATGAGTGAACATCTCCAACAAGCCTAACACATCCTAACACATCCTACAGAGCCCCAGGCACCCCATGGAGTCTGTGGCCTGCCATCTACACGTCCACTTGGACCAGTTCAGGATGCCTGTCTTTGGAGAGCCGGGCATCATTCTGAGTCAGCAAAGAATGCAGTTTTCCACATCTGTTAGTAAAAAAACACAACACTGTTTTCACAAAATGTTCATTTGTAAACCTGATTTCAGTGGAAAGTATGTAAAACTTAACCAGCTCTTTGAGAAATATGTTATTTTCTCCACAGTCCTGAAATGTTGTACTAATGCACCACTGCCACATTTCCATAGCAGCTTCTGTTTTTTCCATTGCTCAATGGCATGGAGCACAAGCACAAGATGCATATTTACTGCATCTGGGATTGAATTTGTGGTCCTTGGAGACAGATGTTTCAAAATAATTCTTATCAGCTGCCTGGTTAATGGTTGTGAACACAGAAAATCCTCCCTGTGAGGGTGGGGAGGCCCTGGCACAGGGTGCCCAGAGAAGCTGTGGCTGCCCCTGGATCCCCGGCAGTACCCAAGGCCAGGCTGGATGGGGCTTGGAGCAGCCTGGGACAGTGGGAGGTGTCCCTGCCCATGGCAGGGGTGGGACTGGATGGGCTTTAGTTCAGGAGTTGATTTATAACTCTGCTTTCCTTGTGCAACTCACACAAGAAGAGGAATCCACCACAGGCTCTCAGTAGGTGGTGGAACACAGAAGCTGAGCTCCAGCACAGTGTACAAAGCTCTCCCCAGTGCTGCTGAACAGTTACTTGCCTCCTAACCCTAATTAGTAATCCTACACTAATCAGTTCTCATCAGCCTAAAGTTCCCAGAGCAATTTTCTTCCAGCTCTGAAAAGCTCTGCTTCAAACTCTGTAGTGTCTCCGCGGGCCAGACGTGGCAGTGAAGAGCCTGTGGCTGTCTCATTGCTCAGGGCTGATGGAGAGTAGCTGGAGTGTGATGTTCCTCACCTTCACCTCCTGCAAATGGCACTGGCAGTGCAGAGACAGCAGGAGAGGCTGCCCTGGCAGCTCCAGAGGAGTGGCTGGGGGATGAATCCCTGGATCCAGCAGGGATTTGTGCCCCATGGGAGTAAATTTCTGACAGAGATGGACCAAATACCTGGGCAGGAGCACATCTGGGTGAGCTTCATGAGTCTTCTTGGAGCCTTCCTGGCTCCAGGAACTGGCCCAGACAGGCATGGATGGTGACCCGGGGTGACACAAGGCCCAGCAGGATGGGGACATCAGAAACACACCAGCAAGGGACTGGTATGAGCAGAACCCTGGCACCCGTGTGCCCAGCACTGCTCTGGTCTGTCCCTGCCAGCCAGCATGGCCCAGGGGGACAGGAGGTGCTGGCTTGGCATCACCATTGCCCCCAGAGATGCACCATGAGAGAGACCCCCAGTGACAGCCTGTTTGGGCAGGACGGGGTGGCTGCAGAGGCCATGCACCCCCATTCCCATCTCTGTGCCACCCTGGAGGTGTGCCCTGTCTCATCTGTGCAGAATGCCAGGGCTGATCTGGAAACTGCAAAGTTAAAAGCACAGGGGGATGTTTGTGTAATAAACTCCTCTTAGGTGATTTATAAAGTATGGTGACAGGCTTGAGAAGAACGCAGTGATCCAAAAAAAAACTTTAAACAGCAGAGGTGACATTTCTCAGAGGAGGCCTGTTCACATGGCTGGATGAGAGCATTCACTGCCTCAGCCCCGTGTTCCCACATCAGGCCTGTGCCTAAATGGGGTGTCCCAGGTGTGCCCAGGCAGCCCCAGCACAGCCCCACTGTCACAAGGAGCCTTATGTAACAAAGACCTCAGGTGATAGGACACATTTTGTACTGGAAAGGGCTCAGTTACAATGAATGAGGCATTTCTGGAGGACAGGTGTCCAGTGAAGGCTGCAATTTTTCCAGCAGAGGATAATGAATGCCACAGTATTTTCTTGAACAAACAGTGAGACAAGACAGGAATTATGAGAAATTCCAGAGATCAGAATCATGGAATGGTTTGGGTGAGAAGGGACCTGAAAGCCCACCTCATCCCACCCCCTGCCATGGGCAGGGACACCTTCCACTGTCCCAGGCTGCTCCAAGCCCTAACGTCGCCTTAGGCCCTGCCAGGGACCCAGGGGCAGCCACAGCTGCTCTGGGCACCCTGTGCCAGGGCCTGCCCACCCTCCCAGGGAACAATTCCTTCCCAATACCTGACCTAAACCTCCTCCCTTCCAGTTTGAAGCCATTCCCCCTCATCCTGTCCCTCCATGCCCTTGTAAATAGTCTCTCTCCACCTTTCCTGTCAGCTCCTTTAGGCACTGGAAGGCCACAATTAGGTGATCCCAAAGATTCTCTTTTCCAGGCTACCCCAATTCTCTCAAACTTTCCTCCCAGCAGAGCTGCTCCATCCCTCTGATCATCCTGGTGCCTCCTCTGGACTCACTCCAGCAGCTCCATGTCCTCCCTGCTGGGCCCCCGGGCTGGGGCAGCTCCGCAGGTGGGGTCTCACCTGAGCAGGGCAGAGGGGCAGTGCCCCCTCCCCTGCTGCCCACGCTGGGGGATCAGCCCAGGGCACAGGGATTTGGGGTCCCAGTACACACGGGGCATGTCCAGCCTCTCAGCCACCTCCCAGGTCCCTCTTGGCAGGGCTGCTCCATCCCTTCCTCCCCAGCTTGGATTGATCCTGGGGGTTGCCCACCCGGGTGCAGCACTGAGGCAGACTGGGCTGGGCCGGGATTGATGACTCCAGAATGTCCCATGGCAGTAACACGAGCTGCCAGAGCCGGGGCTGTCGGTGCTGAGGGCTCAAACCATCCCTCACCATCTCTGCTCCTGATGCAGGGCAGCCCACAGGTGCAGGGGGGCAGGCACACCTGAGCCTACAAACTGGGTTCCCAGATAAGGGAAGAGGCTGATAAGAGGCAAAGCCTGCAAGTGGGATAAGTCATTCCTGTCATAATGACTCAGCAGTGAGCACTCCCCTCCAAAGTACCTGGACATTCATAGGTAGGATGAAGATTTTCACCTCTGATGGGCCATAACACTGACCTAAGAGACAGCTGCAACATCTTAGAAGGATCCAAAGACTCCTGAAGAGTGATCCACACCATTACATCAGCCAGGTGTTCCATGATCCATCACATTACATCCTCCAGCGTGAAACTCTCTTCCCCGGGGGAGGAACCTGTGCATTTCTACCTGAGTGAATACAAACCAAACAGTTTTTTTGTTTGGGGGACTTTTTCCCCTTATCACTCAATGGATACAGTCTGCAAACACTGAGAAGACTGGTGGAAGACCAACAGGACATTATCAGAATCTGTAGAGGGATATTTTTTCTCTTTCTCTGTCACTCTTTCTCTCCCTGCCTCTTCTCTTTTCCCTTTCTCTCCCCTCTATCTCACATTTACTGTTCAAAAATACTATTGGCTTTGGGACACGGGTCTTGTTTGCACCCAAACTCTGGCAGAGGCATCTCCCTATTGATTTTAATAACTGGATCTTAACAAGCACCAACACCTGGTCTTATTAAACCACATGAGCTTCCCATGGGCCACTCCCCGAGCTCCTGGAGATCCCTCTTGGGTGGCCCCAGGTGTGTCACTGCACCACTCAGCTGCTGTCACCTGTAAACCTGCTGAGGGTGCCCTCAGACCTTCACTTGTGTCACTGATAAGGGTCTGTGCTCCTATTGCATAGAAAGGATGCAAACGACTCCCAGGCTGAACCCAGAGTCCTGCAGTTTGAGCAGGGGCTGCTGCTTTGCAATCAGTCCCCTGGAAGGAGTTAGCAACAAAGGCAACCTGGGAATTGTGTGCCTTGGCTCTCTGTCACTCCAGTTTCAAAACCAAATACGCAGGCATGCACTTTGATGCATGTCTCTGATCATTTTCCTTAACCTTGTCAAGTGTCCAGGCAGACAAACCCCAAGGGGTTTGCCAGGCAGTGCTCACACCACTGCCAGGGGATGGATGTGACATCACCCAGGGCTGGCTCCACCAAGCACATCCAAAGAGGTGAGCAAGGACTCTGTTCCCCAAATCCTTGTAGGAGAGCAGCTGGTGAGAGCTGGACAAGAGGGGGGGTTCTGGTTTGAGGGGTGTGTTCTGGGGGTCTTTGTCAGCAGGATGTCCCAGCAGCAAGCTCTGACTCAGGTTTCATGTGACACAGACACCGAGGTGGCCGCACCCACAGCACAGACACACCCCTGGGTGCAGAACCTCAGAGAGACCAAGCCAGGCCTGGATGCCAGTGCCTGAACCTTTCCCCACACCACATTCCAGCTCCTTTCCACTCAGACCTGACCCTGACTTGCATATCTGATGGCTGTGGCAGCCCCCAGAGGACTTTTTCCTTTGCATTTTATGAGAGGGTTCTGTTTCCAGTGTGGAAACAAGCAGGAATTGCCTGTTGGTGTGCGACCACCATGTCCCAGGGTGCAGCCTGGATCTGATGATAAATCAGGAGAGGAATATTAACGTGGCAGAGATGCTACAGCAGCAGTGCAGATATTTGGTCAGGGCGAGCACTGCCTGTTGTTGTTGATCGCAGCTGTCAGGACAGTTCCAGCCTCTGCAAGTTATTTGCCTGTGCCACACAATAGATATTAAAATGTCCATTACACCTCTTCCTGAAGAAGCAATCTGCTGCACATGGAAACAGTAGCAGGCAATCACAGCTCTATTACCAGCAGTGAAGAGCTCTATGGCCAGAATCTCATGCAGCTAAAATTGACTAATGGCTTCAAGGATTGTTTTTTGGGTTTTTTTTTTTACTAATTCATGCTAGTGCTCACCATATTGCTGCAGTCACTTGGGGGAAATTCCTGCTTCCAGAAGTTGTTTGTTGGGTTGTGTTTATTCCACAAATAGGAAAGACATTCCACAAATAGGAAAGCTCATTTATTATAGGTACAAACCATACAAGGACCATCCCTCTCAAGTTGCATCTTGCTAGTGAAGGTTTTACAGCAGAGAGTGAAACACGAGTGAGAAGCAGGGAAGTCCCTGCTAGGGACTGGAGCAGAGAGAAAATATAACATCTCTGTCTCCAGGCTGGCCTTGCCTCTTCAGAAGTTTTTACAACCTCTCTCGAGGGATGCACATACTCAAGGAAATCTTCCTGCAAGGGCATGAGGAGTTTTTCTGCTCACTGTACGGCTCCTGTGAAATGTGAGGATGGCTTAGGGGAACAGTGGAGCATGAAAAAAGCTCCTGATTGGTAATGTGTGAGTTAATTTGGACAAAAGAAGGGGAGATGTCTGTGGTGTTCTGCATGCAGAAACGATAGCACTGGTGATAGGACAAGGGGGAATGGCTTTAAAAGAAAGTAAACAGTTATAGTTTGGATAGCGGGAGGAAATTGTTCCCTGTGAGGGTGGGGACCCCTGGCACAGGTTGCCCAGAGAACCTGTGGCTTTCCCTGGATCCCTGGAAGTGTCCGAGGCTCTCTGGAGGACACTGGGGAAGTGATGCAGCCTGGCTCTGAGGCCAGGGGTGGGCAGGGGTCACAAGAGCAGTCCCCTCTGGGCAGGCCTTGGGAGGTGAGAACCACAGGGATAGATGCTCAGCAGGTCCCTTTGGTGACTCTCATCTTTTACCTGTCTAAATGGATGGGGCAACTGGGGAACTGTGTGGGATGGATGAGCTCCCAGCTAGGCTCTTCCCTGGGATCACAGAGCAGAATCCCTGCAGGGTCAACAGGTTCCTCACCCATCTTCAGGCATATCTGGAAGTCTTGGTTTGAAGGACACATGTCTGCTAAGGAAGGCAGGGGCCTCCCTTGGAATGGAAAATGTAACCCTCTTCTCTCTGAATTATTACTATTTTGAAATTAAGGGGCTTTCAGCAAAGCTATGGGAAAAGGAATAGCAGTTCTTTACCAATATGCATTACAAGGCAAACAAACAACACCCACGGCATTAACAACAAGCCGACCCAGAGACCCGGTCCCGGCCTTCTCCGGGCCGCAGGCACCTTCCCCTTTGGTGCAGTTCCAGGCAGAGCCGGCAGGGGCGCTGGTGGCGCCCGGCTGGGCAGGGAGGGTGCGATGATTCCCCCGCGGCTGCAGGGGGCGCTGTGGTGTGAGCTCGGGGAGTGCGCGGTAATGGCGGCTGGGCCCAGACGGGAAGGGATGGAGAAAGGGGCAGCTGCTCCCAGTGCCCCAGCAGGACTCTGGGAAGCAGCAACTGAAGGGCAGGAATGAGCAAAAAAACCCCAGGGTGAAGTGAATAAAGTCTAAAATTACTCCAAGTTATGTACCTTGTAAGTTGTTTGTTATGAGGTTGTCTAAAAGACTTCAAATTATGTACACTGTATGTTGTTTGCTATGGAGCTAAGAAGGTTATGCTGTTACTTACCAGTTAGTTCAAACTGTTTGTGCCGAATTTGCACCCCCAAACGTCCCTTCTCCCCCAAACCCCAAATCCCCTTACCTTCCGTCGGGCTAGGCCTCCGCTGCTCCCCTCCTGCTCGTCAAACTCCTGGCACCGCCCAATAGGGAAATCGAGAGACTCCCATGATGCTCTGCTCCAAGCGGAAGTCCAATTAACGCCAAAGATTCCTCAGAATAACGAGCCAACACGAAATCTACACAAATAGAGGGCACTACTGTGTGAGCGGGACATCCAGCTGCCTTTGAATGATTTCCACCTTGTCATCACCTTCTCGCCATGACTTGGAGAGCACTCAGAAAAGGTGACACCCCTAGATCACATGAGCCATGTGAGTTCCTGAGAACCCTCGTGAGGGCAAACTCCCGGCTCTGCAGCGGCAGGACTGATATGGACCACCTCCATCACCTCCTTCTCCTCCTCCTCCTCCTCCTCCTCCTCCTCCTCCTCCTCCAGCTGTGTGTGCCACCCCTCGAGTTCCCCCTAGGAGAGCTGAATTCAATAAAGGCATTTAAGGAGCTAATAATTATCTCCTGCCCTTGATTATTTATAACAAGGGGGTAGATGAGATGTATCGAACTCTGCAGCTGTAGCTGGAACCGCAGGGTCTCCTGGCAGGACAGGGGGTGTGGGGCTGCAGAGCAGCAAAACCCAGAGCAGTGGCAAAGAGACGGCGGATGCAGGGCAGCTCCCAGCAGGGCAGGGAAAGGTGGGCTCGGGATCCTGGGGTTCTTTCCCCGAGGCACCCAAGCAGACAGTGAAAAGTCCCTTTTTTTAGTGAAGTGGGGTGTTAATAAGGTCCCGGTGCAATGGCCGCTCTTACGAGCAGAGCTCCACTCATGGTAGAAGACAGCGGGAGGCAGAACCCCACAGTGGTGACCAACTCTCCCCACAGAGACTGCAGCCTCTTTCCCCTCCTAATGCCAAGAGCACAGGAGAGTCTGGGACCTGTTTTCCCAGTCCAAAAATCTCGTGGTATCTCTGCCCTCCGTAAGAAACTCCAGGTAAAGAGAGGGTAGCCAGCTGCACCCCTCCCCACAGTTGAGCTGTGACAATTTCTTTTGCCTCTCCTAAGTATTGGAGAACTCCTAAAACCCCAACACTGGAGCTTCTGTGACTGCAGCATTTGGGAGTGACAGTCTCCCTCCCAAAAGCTGTTATTCCCTGGAAAGGTGCTGAGTTTTCCCTGAGCTGGGAGCCCAGACTGGCCCAGGCAGCACACGGCCCTGGTGGTGTGGAGGGAGCAGCAGCAGGGAGGTTGAGCCCCTTGCTGAGACAAGGCACAGCAGGTGCCCCTTGCAGGGACATTTCAGCCCTTCCCAGGGGCTGTTTGGCTGCTGGTGTTTGTTTGTTTAGAGGGGTTATGTTTGGCTTTGTTTGGTTTGTAATTCAATATGTTAAAGCAGGCAGAGAAGTGCAAATTGCCAGGACCATCTGCTGGGAGCAGTCAGCAAAACGTGCCATTAATGATTGATCTCCTCCCCCTCCCTGTGCTGAAAGACATCCATGGATCTGACAGCCCCCAGGGAACCCTTGGGGCACCATGGTTTGGGGCACAAAAGGAAGAGATGTCAGTTCACCCTGCTCTGCTTGAAGCTGCACTTCACCTGAGAAATTTGTAATTCTGTTATGGAGATTTTGGTCCCCCAGCCCCAAAGCAGGGACAAGGATGTGACCTGCCTGCTGTGCTGAGTGCTGCCCACCCTGTGAGGGCACCCCCTGAGCTCCCCTGCTTTCCCACAGGGGCATGGGAATGAAGATCAGCCAGGCTGATCCTGCCAATCTCACAGAATCATGGAATCATTAAGGTTGGAAAAGACCTCCAAGATCATCAAGTCCAACCTTTGACCAGATCCCACCATGGCCACAAAACCATACCATGAAGTGCCACATCTACTCCTTTTATAAATACCTGCAGGGATGGTGACTCCACCTCTGCCCTGGGCAGCCTATGCCAGTGCCTGACCATTCTTTCAGGGAAGAAATGTTCTCTAATATCCAACCTGAACATTCCCTGACACAATTTAAGGCCATTTTTCCTTGTCCTGTCACTTGTTCCCTGGGAGAACAACTGTTGATGGTATTCTGCAGCAACATCCTCATCTGGAATGGCCTTTCCTACCATCACAAACTCCTCCTGATGGAGCTGAGCGCATCATAGACTGGTCAGGAGAGATGAACAGGGAGCTTCCCATGGCCTCTACAGCCCACAACAACAAATACTCCTCCAGCAGACACTCGGCTGCTCTGTGACAGGTTGGAGAGTGCCTGCAGAGCCCCCAGCCCAGCTCTCCTGACCCTCACCCTCCCTGCAAGGGAACAACAGCATGTGAAGCTGCTGCTCTGTACCCCAATTAACCCCTGCACCGAGTGCTTGTCTGTGCCTGCTCTGGGGGGAGGGTGGGTGAGTGGTTTTCTGCGAGCAGCAGGGCACTAACGAGGGGCTCAGCAGGTTTGAGTGTCAGCTCCTGGAGCTGCTCCACAGATCCGAGAGCCCTCCACCTCCCCCTCCTCCTGCAGCACCCAGCTGAATGCAGAGCAGGACAGCCCTGCACTCTACCAAATCGATTGGTGCTCCTTCCCCCTCTACTTCCCCCCTTCCCCCAGCACATATTTCCCTTGAAAAAAAAAATACATTTTTGCCATGAGTTGGGGGGGGGTGGGGGGAAATTACAGTGCAATTACACATTTTTATAGTGTACCTTTCACAGCTTATCGCAGAGCTGTGCACATAAAAAAATGAGTTGCATAAATTTTAAAGACATGTAATACATACACAGTTAAAATCCTGCCGCAACAGCAATAGAAAACAGGTGTGTGCTTAAAGGGAGATTTAAACCAGGGACGTGAGCTGCACACAGGAGCCGAGGGGGGAAGCAGCCAGGGAGGAACTGCAGCCAGCACGGATTTCTGGGATGGAGAGAGGGGCTCTAAATCTCAGCAGCAGAACAGGCACCAAAGAGAGAGCCCAAGGATGAGGGTAAATACCTGGGAATGTGCATCCTCACAGGAATGCAGAGACTGGGTCACCAGGGACAGAGCTGGACAGGGAAAGGTCCAGAGCTCAGAGAATTTCCTGCTGAAGCTTTCCCCACAGAGATCCCAGTTTAACCAGTGTCCTTGTGCACTTCCAAGAGCTCCAGCACAGACATGAGGGTGCATTCAGCCCAACCTGCAGAGTTTGGTGCAGGCTCCAGAGGAGGAAACAGCCTGAGCTGGGCCAAGAACTCCTTTAGGAAACCTACAAAGGAGCAGAGTGACCCAGTGAGATTCCATCATGTGAGCTGGAACACAGATCACACATGGACACAAGGACAGCCGTGGCTTTTCTCATTTGTATCAAGGAGCAAAGGAAGTTGTGTGTACAGAGTCTCACACATCCCTTTTCCCATATTATGCAATCTGATTAGGAGTCATCCAGGTGCTCAACTGCTGTGTCAATCATTCCAGCTTGAATCTAACTCAATTTTCCTTTGTCTTTGACCCATGGAGTAGTAGGGTGAACCTTGTCATTGAACTTTGTTAAACCAAACTTCTACAAATTCATATTAAAGCCACTTTTGTTAATACCTTGGATGGTGATTCTTTGAGTGACAGTAAATCACTTATTTCTGACAAATTGGTGTTATTGGCAGGGCTCCTCAATCAGGATACACAACAAATTGATACAGAGAGCAGGACCCAGAATCAGGATTTGCAACCACTGCTACACCAAATGCCAGGGATCTGTCCAATGGCTTAGGGGTTTCCACTTGGCTCTGCCTTGGTGTGATGGAGGCTGGGAGGGTTTGCAGGACAACAGATGGACCAGTATCTGAACTGGTGTCCCAGCAAAGCAACCAAGGGGGTCGTTGGGGCCTTGGAAGAAGTAGCTGCTGGGACTGTCTACCTGCCCTGGCAGCAACTTCTTGGGGCTGACAGTGGACAGAGAAGTTGGCCTTGGTGTCCATCCAGGAGGGAACATGATCCAGTGGGATGTGCAGGCACCCAGAGCCAATCCAAACTCCTCGGATGGAGCTGTGACAGCCCTCTGCCAGCCCAGGTGTTTGTCATGAGCAGAGGGAGCATTAGTGTCACCTGGGGCAAGTCCTGCCCAGCCCAGGCTGCAGTTTCCCCTTATGTTAATGTGGCACAGCGTGGTTTTCTGGTAGCGGGGGAGAGCCACAGAAGTGGCTTCTCTGAGAAGTTTCTGGAATCTTCCACCATGTCCAACAGAGGCAATCTCTGATGGCTCTGAAGATGGACAAGCTGCTGGCCCATGTAGAGAGGTTGGTAACACCTCTGTGATGGTGTATTTAAGAAGAAAATCAAAACAGTGCATGGGCAGCTTTTTCCCAAGGGTGGCGAGGTGCCGTGGCCGGGGACAATCCCAGCACAGCCTGTGGTGATGTGCTGCTGCCACTACTGCCATTGGGGACAGCCCACGGTGAGCCCTGCCTGCCTGGCCACCCCCAGCCAGCTGTGCTGGGGACAAGAAGGGCAGGGGCGGGGACAGAAGCTTCTCCTTCCCAGTGCCCTGCATGAACAGAGGCATTAAACAGCGCCAGTGCCACAGCAGCCACCACTGCCCCTGTGGAGGTGGGGCCACCTGGCCAACAGCAAAAACATGACAAGCAATTCCCCAATGGGGAACCTAGATGAGATCAGCCTCTCAGAGCTGCAGGATCCTGCAGGAATCTCTGAATTAGCAGAGCTTGTTGGCAATGGTACCTACAGGCAGCAGTTTTCTTCTAGTCAGAGAAGAGGAGGAAGTGAGGACATGTGAGGGAAAACAACATGGCAACACCAAGGTCAGTGCAGAGGAAAGAGGGAGGGGGAGGAGGTGCCCCAAGCACCAGAGCTGAGATTCCTCTGCAGGTTGTGGTGAGGACTATGGTGAAACAAACTGTCCCCCTGAAGCCCATGAGGTCTACAGGGATGCAGAAATCCACTCACAAGGCCGTGGGAAAAGTGCTCATGCTGGAGCAGGTAGATGCTGGAGAAAGCTGTGATCCAGTGGAGACCCAAATGGAGAGAGAGGGCCCCTGCTCCCAGAAGGAGAGAAGGAGGACCCTTGATTCCAAACTAGAGCAGCCCATCCTTAGAGGACTGCACCCCATGGACCAGTGACCCCGTGGACCAGTGATGGCACAGCAGCTCTGGGGAGACTGTTTGCCCATGGGAGGGACCCCATGGCATAGCAGAGGAAAGACTCCTCTTCCTGAGAGAACAGAATAAGGTCTCGAGTGATGGACTGACCAAAACCCCCATGCTCTGTCTCCCTGTCCTGTTGGTGGGAAAGAGGGAGGGGCTGGGGGGGAATATAGTGTTTTGAAGTCTTATTTTATTTCTTATTATCCTCCTCTGACTCTGTTAATAATAAATTTACTTTATACCTTTTCATTTGAACCTGTTTTGCCCCTAGAGTGTTTGTCTCCCATTCCTCATCTCAACTCATGAGCCCTTTGTTAATTTTTTCCTTCTTCTCTGTCCAAGCATAATGAAGGAAGGTCATCTCAAATGGGGAAAATCTCATTTTACACCTCAACTGAGAGGCAAAATCAAAACATTTCTCATTCCCCTTTAATCATAGAAACATTAAAGTTGGAAAAGACCTCCAGGATCATCGAATCCAACCAAGACCATCCCAAAAGACAGTTATGGACAGACTGAAGGGAAAAGCTGAATTTGTCCATTGTGTAAGCATGATCCCACCCCGAGGGTTTTCCCCATTCACATCTCCATCCTCTCCTGCTATGCCTCAGAGCCACACCCGTGGTTCTCAACAACCCTTCCTCATGGCAGAAGAAGTGAAAACTGATCCATCTTCTGCTCTCATCCAGGCAGAGATGATAACAGAGGGACAGCCAGAGGCACCTCTGGGGCAGAGGCACCACTGTCACCCCAGCTCAGTCTGTGACCCCAATGGAGCAGCAGCTGAAGGAGGCTGTGAGGACTGACCCATCCAGGAACCACTCCCTGCCTTAAAATGAAAACCTTCCCAGCCCTGCCCTCCACACCTTCACACTCCTGCATTTCCAGCTGTCCCTGTCTCAGAGGGTGTCACCCCAGCTGAGCCAGGACCCCAGCAAAGCCCCAGCAGCATATGGGGATGCCCCAGGGGAAGGACCATCCAGAAGACTCTGCAGACACAAAAGTGCTGTTTGGGAATCACTCCAAAAAGAAGAAGGAACCTGAGGAAAGTTTTTGAGAGTAAAAATTGGGGAAAAAAGCAAAAACCTTAAAACCAAGCAGTTTCCCAATAGGAATTCCAGAAGGTATTCTTCAAAAAGCTGCCTCTGATGCAAGGGAGACTCAAATCTAAGATCTCACATATTTTAAAATGTTTCTCACCAGTACAGCTGTCCTGGTGAGCCTGCATGATGAGTCCCACCCTGGACCCAAGACACACCATGAGGATTTTTTTTAATCATTATCATTAATTTGTTAAAACTATTATGACACATTCTGGTTCCCAGCCAGCGCTTTTCTAATGAAGGATGTTTTGGCAGGAAGTTCTTGACTGGCTTATGCACCTTGGGATTCCCAGGCACTAAGAAAGCCATTAAAATGGATGTGAGCAGTCATGAGGACACTTGGCACTTGTCACAACTTCTGCAGGATGGCCCAGTGCACCCCACGTCCCTGGGTACCCCCTGAGCCTCAAGCTGTGCTGGCAGACCCCCAACCCTCCTGTTTGCAGAGTGCTCCTTGCCAAGCCAGAGCTGTCTGTGCCCCCCAGGACTGGCCTCCAGGAGGATTGAGCTGGATGGAGTGGGGGATGAGCCACCTCAGTGCCCATCTGATAGCAGAAGATGCTGGTTTGGAGCACAGAGAGGGATTCCTGCACCACTAACCTGCATCAGGAATAACAGCAATTGTTTTTAAACCAAGGAAACTCAGTGAGTGCTTAGCAGTGAGACCTCCCTGTGCCTTGCAGGTGGTCCCAGCCCTGCATGGGGCTCCTCTGCAGGACACCCAACCTCACCCAGCCTTTAATTTCTTTTTACTGCATATTCCCAGGCTTTGTGGGGCTGCAAGCTCTCTGGCAGCCTTGCTCTTCATCCCTGCCCCCATCTCTGAAGCTCTGCTCCCCAAAGTCTCCAGCTTTGCCTACATGAAGCAGCTGGCACAGTCAAAAATTCCCTTTTTGGTGGTGCTCCAGCCAGGACTTGGGATAGGCAATGTAGAAACAAACCAGCAAACAGGCACAGCAGGCACCATCCATCACTGGAGGATTTGCTTCACTCTCAAGAGCTAAGGAAGGAAAATTTATCTCCTGCATTTTGAAGTGGGGATTTCAGTCAGTGCTATGCAAGTTTCAGCGAGAACCTCTCAAGAGAAATCAATCTCTGCCCCTTTCTACGAGCCAGATGGGTCACAAACCAACTTTATCTCAGCCCTCCCACCTCCCACGTCTCTTGAGTCATCTCCCCACCACCCCCTTCTCAGCCCTACCATGCCAGCATCACAAATGGTCTCCTCCTGACTCGCTCCCTGTCCCTCCTCAGCTGCTGCAGTGACCCAGCTCCCCTCCCTGTCCCTCCTTCTCTCCTCACTGTCCTTCCCAGGGCTGCTGCCAGGCCCTCATGGTCCCCTCAGGGCTCCACACCCTTTGCCCTCTCCCAGCCATTTGTCCGGGACATTACTCACATCCAGGCAATCCTCACTGGCAGTTGTCACCTCTTGTCTTGGTGACAAGCCCCATCAGTGCCAGGGCTGTCCCCAGGGTGTGTGTGGGGGTTCCAGGGAGCAGGGCAGGCAGCCCTGTCCGTGTCACCTCCTGGGACAGGACAAACCCTGGACGAACACTCAGGATGTGGTGCATGTCTGCTGGGACACCCCTCAGCCCTCCCACCACACCCTAAACAGGCTTTTCTGGGGCTTGCCCTGAGGACAGGACATGTTCCAAAGGCCTCACCTGAGCCATGGCTGCCCAGAGGTGTCCCTACACCCCTCTGCTCACTCTGTGTTGTCACAGCACAGCTGGTTTGTAGCTGGACAGATGAATTTGGCCATAAATTAGAAACCCAACTCGGCCAGCCTAGTTCAATATAGAAAAGAAGTAAACAAGTCCCTGGGTGAGCAATGGTAGGATGGATTTGAACACAAACAGGGCACCCCAGCCAATCCCATTCAATCCTGAATGCAGAAACATCACTGGCCAGGGAGCTGGGCTGTGCTGAGACCCCGACCAATCAGTTATCCAAGCCCGGGAATTTTGAATCCCCTGTAAAAGGAGGTGGCCATAATAAATCTTTGCTGTTTGTCACATGATCTCAGTGAGTCCAGTCGTGGATCTGTCTCCAACCTAGGACTGTAATACTGTGTCCCTGGAGCAGGTGGACATACAGCTCTCTGTGGATGCTCTGCTGATTTTCTTTGCAACCCAAAGCAGGACAATGTACTGGGCAGGAGCTGGGACTGGGGGAAGCTTTGAGGAAACCCCAAACACTGCAGGAGTTAAACTCTGCAATCGGCTTCACTCCAAAACACTTCTCTTAGAGCAGCTAAATGCACTCTGACAGAGCTGTGGGGGATCCAGTTGCTTTTACAGACCATTTCAATCTCATGTTTGTCTGGTTTACTGCAGACTCAGCCTGGCCACTATGGCAAGAGAAGAGGAGAATTCTTCAGCACTTGGTGGCTAGTGGGACAAAAAACCTCTGCCCATTCTGTACTTTGTGAAGGCAGAGCACGAAAGGAGGCACCACCACCCTGCAGCTCTGCTGGGAATTAACCAACACTTCAGTTTTTTAAAGCCCATTTCAACCCATCTCCTTGATTGTTTTAATCCAGTAATTGTTTTATTCCTAAATGCCACTCACACCTCTGAATGCTCTCCAAGTCACTCTGTGCCGACCACACATTCCTGAGGTCCCTGAGCCCAGCCTGGCCTCACAGTGCTCCCTGTTGGTGTCCTGGACCAAAAGCAAAGTCCTGGGGAGGTCTGGCAGCATCTCTGATGCTCAGTGGTCCCCCAGCAGCGCAAACCCACAGCTTAGGCAGCTCCAGGGTGAACAGCAAGACCCTGTATTAAAATCCAGGGTATGGGAGAGCAGTTCTGCCCCAGCTGGGGTGGGACTGGATGCTGCTGCCATGTGCCCAAGGAACACCCCCGGAGAAGCACTGATTCACCCAGCCCTCCTCTGCTGTGCTCACAGCCTGCCTTGGATTCCACCCCGCCAGGAGCGCGGGGGCAGGCGGGGCCCACACGGCACATGGGAGGTGCTGCACAGCCGTGTCCAACTGTTGGATTTGCCGGGGGTTTTCTGAGATCTCGGAACGCTGTAGTTCCCGGGCAATCCCCTTGGCAGGGTCTGTCCCAGGGGCAGGCAGGGCTGAGGGAGCTGCGCTCCCATGGGCACAGCTGGCATTGGGAGTGGGCTGTGACAGAGGGCACCTTTGTCACCTTGTCACCGTGCCAGGAGCGTGGGACTCCGAGGAGGCTCTGCCGTGGGTGAGTTTCACCTGATGGTGCCACCTCACTGCCTTGCAAAATTCCTGCTGTCTCCCTCACCCACCAGCAATGCTCTTGGCATCATCAGTCCTTCAGTTATACAATGTTTAAAAAGATGAAAAACAGCCACAGAACACAAAAAGAGTGACGTAACCACAGAACCCCTCTAGTCACAAATCCCAGGAGCTGTGGGTGCAGCCAGTGCTGCCCCAGGGCAGCCCCACTAAAGCAGGGACCACACCAGGGTGGACAAGCTCTGCACACCCAGCCTGCAGCCCCACTCTGGTGGAGTCAGGTATCACAGAGACACTTGGCCAACCCACAGAGAGTGCAAGTCTGCCAAGGTGTGCAGGCTGTGGAGGGGGAGATCCTGACCTCCTCCTGGGAAGCTCCTTGGGAAGATTCCCTCAGCGTCGTGTGAGTGAATGGCTCAAGGGCCAGGGGTGTTCTCAGGGTCCTGGGGGCTCTCTGCAGCAAATGGTTAATTCAGAATAACCTCCCACACTTGTGGAGATGGTTTCCATCCCTTATTTAGCACTCCCTGTCTGAAGCAGATATCTGACAGCTGCAGCTGGCCACTTCCAAAATAAGATCCTGGCAATTTGGGGGAAAGAGGGAAAGCTTGACAAGCCAATTTTTTCTCCCATTTCTTATCCTGAGGATCAGTGTTTAGGTTGTCCCAGCTTCCCATATCCATTTTGTCCAGCTTCTTTTTGGGCTATAGGTCCTAAATTCTCCACCCTGACTGTCCAACTTCATGAGAAAAAGCATGGCTGGGAATACCAGTGCAGAGTCCAAGCAGCAGGACTGCATCCCTGTTGCAGGTCATTAGGGAGCAATGCTGCTCTGGACTGATGTCCAGCATCTCACACACATTGATGTTCTCCATGTGATTCCCAGATCTGTATCTTCAGAAGCAGGGTGTTACAAATCGTCACTACCAGGTTATTTTGAAGCATGCCAAGATACCAGGGGGGTTGGGAACAATCCTCTGCTGGGATCAGTCTCTTCTGACATGGTTCAAGTGAAAGGATGAGAGGAAAAGGCCTTAAGTTGAACCAAGGGAGGTTCAGATTTCGTATAGGGAATTGGAATAAGTCACTCATGGAGGTGGTGGAGTCACCATCTTTGGAAGTGTTCAAGAGGTGTCTGAATGTGGCTCCTGGGAACATGGTTTGGGAGTGATTATGGTAGTTCTGGGTTGATGTTTGGACTTGGTGATATTGAAATTCTCTTCCAACTCTGGTGACCCTGTGATTCTGTGACATCCCAGAAGCTGACTGGGGAGCACACACCACCAACAGTGGACATGGTTTTGCTGGATGCTTTGAGAGCTGTCCTGTGGGGCTGCAGTGCCTCCCCTGCAGTGCTGCCATCCCAGAGAATGGGCTCAGCCTGCTCAGGGCCTAGCTCTGACATGTCACTGCAGTCTCCATGTGACACCAACTGCCTGCATATTACACTTGGCCCAGGAACATGCCTGGTCCCTCAGGAGGATGGTCTGCCAGATGCTGCCCTGTGACACTTTGGTGACCATGGTGTTCCAGTTCTGAAGCCCTTACTGTGCTGTTTCCAATCTCTATTAGCAGCATTTAACTAATTACAGCATTATCAAACCAGTCTGTCAGCAAACAAGGCCAACACATCTCCTCTCCTGGGCAAACAGCCTGGCCAAACATTTGTTAGTATTGATTTATTCTTCCTTTGAATATATCAAGGCTTTGAAAAGCTCCATATTTCTTTTCCCTGTGCCTGTACCTGGCCCTGGCAATGGGCCAGTCCTGCAAGATCCTTCAGCAGCCTGCCTGTGCCCAAAGGGGTGCAGGAGCTGGAGACAGCAGCAACATCTCATCTCCTAAAGAGGGCTCATGAAAAGGCTGCAGAGGGACTTTCACGAAGCCATGTAGTGATTGGATAAGGGGAAAATGGCTTTAAGCTGAAGGAGGGTAGATTTGGATTAGATATTGGGAAGGAATTGTTCCCTGGGAGGGTGGGCAGGCCCTGGCACAGGGTGCCCAGAGCAGCTGTGGCTGCCCCTGGATCCCTGGCAGTGTCCAAGGCCAGGTTGGACACTGGGGCTTGGAGCACCCTGGACAGTGGGAGGTGTCCCTGCCCATGGCAGGAGTGGGACTGCATGGGGTTTGAGTTCCCTTCCAACACAAACTATCCTGGGACTGTCATTTCAACACTCCAGCCCTGTCTCTGCCATGCAATGCAGCATATCCTGTAGGAACTGCACAAAACCAAGGGACCATTCCTCTCCCAAGCCCCAGAGATGAACTGTTCTCATGTGATGCACATACGTGTTGCCAAAGCCTGAGGCTGAGCTCTCTGCTCAGGCTCCTGGGCCAACTGGTGCTTCCAGGAGCAGCTGGGTTTGCTCCAGGCCACATCCCTGCTTGGGCTTCCAGGGCACCTGGACACCTGCTCAGGTGAAGATGTCTTGATGGCCAGAACTACATTTGAACAACTAATCCCACGCAATGCTTTGGTTATGATTCAAGGGCTCAGATACCTTCCTGAAAAGACACCCTGACTCACTGATCTGAGCACCAAGATCTTATTGCCCCCTTGACTAAACTTCTGTTACCCCCCTGGAGAGCTGCTGTTCCCAAACCGGTGTCCAGCACCCTGTCAAGTGCTCTAGAAGGACCTGGCTCTCCCACAGCCTTGCACACACATGCACATGTCTATTTTACAATCAAGAACTTGCCAGTGTTTCAGCTCTCTGAGCAGCTCCTGGACCCTGCTGGGGAGGGAGAGACCCTACGGCCTGTGTATGAAATCTTTCACTTACTGCTTGGGAAGAAACAGAAACCTCATCCCTTGTTTCCTTTAACCTAATTAAACGAGTTTCAAAAGTGCTGCTGCCTTCTCAGCAGGCACCATCTTTTTATCTGCAGCTGTGAAGGCAAGCCTTGCTTCTCCTCTGATGAGCACATAAGCTCTACACTTAGCCCAATCTCTTGCCCTTGCTGGAGGATTGGTTCCTAAACTAAGAATATTCCTGAGCTGAGAATCATTTCCTATTGCATGGATGAAGCACAGAGCCTCAGAACATTTCCTGTGCTGTGTCTTTTTGCTGGAGCTATCCTTGATTTGCTGCCCAGAGCACACAATGTGGCTGCAGCTCTCCAGCACCTGCAGCTGCATGTCACAGATCCAGCAATTTCCTGGGCCTGCTCAGGGGTCAGCCCACCTCAGCTATCACCCCTGCTCAGCTTTGTTCTGCCCACCCTGCAGTAACAAATCCTTTAATGAATCACTTAAACTCTCTACAAAATTATAGTGATTTTCTAATTCAGCTGTTTCATTTTGTTTTGAGAAATCTTTGACACTGAAAACAGTCTTTCACAGATGGAGAGACTCTTTGCAGTTTGGGAAATGGGTTTGTTGAAGCACAGAATCACAGAACCATCGAGGTTGGAAGAGACCTTCAAAATCCTCTCATCCAGCCATCACCCGAGCACCATCATAATCACCCCTAGCCCACATCCCCAGGTGCCACATCCAGACACCTCTTGAACACTTCCAGAGATGGTGACTCCACCACCACTTTGGGCAACTTATTCCAATACCTGACCACTCTGTCAGGGAAAAAAATGTTTTCCTAAATCTAATCTGAACCTCCCCTGGTGAAACTTAAGGCCACCTCCTCTCATCCTTTCACTTGGGACATGGCAGAAGAGCTCCACCTCACTAAAAACCTTGCAGGGAATTGCAGAAAGCACTGAGGTCCTCCCTGAGCCTCCTTGTCTCCAGAGAAAATTTGGTACAAGTTGTGACACTGCAGAGTGAGCATCAGGGGTTGTTTTTTGTGACACTCATAAAATGGAATCCCAGACTGGTTTGGGTTGGAGGGGACCTAAAAACTCATCTTGTTCTATCCCCTGCCATGGGCAGGGACACCTTCCACTATCCCAGACTGCTCCAAGCCCCAATGTCCGACCTGGCCTGGGACACTGCCAGGGATACAGGGGCAGCCACAGCTGCTCTGGGCACCCTGTGCCAGGGCCTGCCCACCCTCCCAGGGAACAATTCCTTCCCAATATGCCACCTAACCCTGCCCTCTGGCAGTGGGAAGCCATTCCCTGTGTCCTGTCCCTCCAATAAAGTCTCCATCCTCCTTGTAGGCTCCCTTCAGGTACTAGAAGGCTTCAATTAGGTCCTCCAAAGCTTCTCTTTTCCACCACAAGGCTTCAATTAAAAGCCTCCTGACTGGGATACTGGAGGTGTGGACAGGGCAGGCCCAGCAGCAGGGGAGTTGTGGCCAGCACAGTGCCTGCTCCTGCAGTGCAGCCACAGCCTCTGCTGCATTGTGTGAGGTGCTGTGCAGACCCTGCAGTGCCTGTTGCATGTGGCTGTGAGTCCCTGCTGATCCTGCCCTGGCCTGGCTTGGCACCAGGAGCTGTGTCATTCATTAGCTTGGGGTTGTGTCCAGAAAAGCCAGGGAAGGTGACATCAGTGTGAGCACAGAGCAGTGCAGCCCTGTTACCCACTTGGAAAAGCAGAAGGTTCACTGCCATACCAGCTGTTATCCACATTGTCTGCAGACAATTAGCTCAATAACAGCTTTGGAAGAGGAAACACACTGTGCTTCTCCAGAGGCAAGCTGCAGGTCTGGTCTGGACCACGCTGGATTCACAATTGCCCTGCCAGTCCCTTGGAAATGGCTCTGTACTACCAGGAACCTGACAGGCTCAGGCAGCTGTTTCAACAGACTGTGTTGTCTTTGCATTGACAGGGAAAATATGTCAGAGCAGTTGTCTGGGAGTTTAGGAAGGTGAGCAGGAAACCTTTCCTAAACAGAGAAGCAGATTCAGGCTTCCTCAATGACAGGGACAGACAGCTGTTCACATGTCTCTGGGGATCCCATCCCCTGGAGATCCCATCCCCTGGAGATCTCATCCCCTGGAGATCCCATCCCCTGGGAATCCCATCCCCTGGGATCCCATCTCCTGGAGATCCCATCCACTGGGGATCCCATCCACTGGGGATCCCATCCCCTGGGATCCCATCGACTGGGGATCCCATCTCCTGGGGATCCCATCCCCTGGAGATCCCATTCCCTGGAGATCTCATCCCCTGGGATCCCATCCCCTGGAGATCCCATCCCCTGGGATCCCATCGACTGGGGATCCCATCCACTGGGGATCCCATCCCCTGGAGATCCCATCCCCTGGAGATCCCATCCCCTGGGATCCCATCGACTGGGGAAGAGCAGGATCCCTGCATGGCACAGGGTGGGGAAGCAGCTGCTGCTCCTACCTGTGGGACGAGTATCAGCTCCCCAAGCACATCCCCAGCCCCACACAGCAGCACCCACCTCTGGGCACACAGCAGGCCCTCAGTGCAGAGCTCTCAAATATCTTTCTGGTTTCTTCCCCAAACACTAAGCCTTGGAAACACAAACTTCTACAGATGCCAAGTGCTGTTAGTGGCTTGGAAATAAAAATGGGAAATGCTCCATACCATGGTGATGGAGCCACTTGGGTTAAATTTAGTGGTTTAAGCAACTGCTTTAGCCCTCCCTCAGCTGGATTGCCAGTGCTGGACAGCCAGCTGTTATCCCAACTCTTCAGGCACCTCCAGCACCCACATCTGACCAGGGCTGGGTATTCCGGAGTCTGGAAAGAGCACAGTGAACCCTGCTGGGAAAAGCAGGAGCCAGGGCAGAGTTGGGAGGTGTTCCCCACAACATGGGGATGGGATCAAGTTTCCTTCATGATGACAGCTTTGGGATCACAAGGACAGCCAGAACTGTGTCACTGCACACCATCCATGGGCTCTAGCAGCATCTTTCTGCCTCTTCCTTGTGTTTTTGAGCTCATTCCTGATCTGTGTGCTCTGTGCAGCACCAACAGCCAGATTTCCCCTGCTCCACATCTCCTCAGTCTCTGCTTGGGCAGAATAAGGGCCTGGGACACTTGAGTGCTCTTTAGGGACAGATGCTGCTGCTGTCCTGTAGGTTTCTGGTGTGATGTGAGACCCCTGATCCAAGGCTGGACTCCCCCATTCCCAGAGGAAGGAGCCAAAGAGGAGCAAATGTGAAGCCAGTTCCCACATCCCATGATTTCCTTAACTCCATTGGGATAAAAATTATCCAGGATTCCAAATCCCTGCTCCAGCTGGAGGAGACTCTCCAGACCAGGAAATGCCTCCTGTGTGTGAGGAAGGGAGAGGGATGGCTTTGGATTGAGAGGTCTGGTGGGAGAGGTGCACAGGAGTTGGCACAAGGACAAAGCCATTCCCAAGGGGGCTGAGGTAGTATCTGCAGGTGGAGAGGGGACAAGAGCAGGATGGTGATACAGCAAGGAATGCCATGAGGTTTTTACTGGTCTTAATTGCACAGTGATGCCATGTCCTCCTTCAGGCTCTGTGCAGTGCATGGGCTGGCCTCTCTCCATGCCTGGGAAACCAACCAGGATGCCTCATTCCCTGGGAAGATCTGAAACCTTTATGGAACAAAGTGAGGGATTGCATGTGAAAAGAAGTGCAGTCTCATGTGGGCTCCTTCCTACCCTTGCATTTCTGCCAGAATTCAGAGCTGAGCTTAATTATGCCTTTCTCCTTGCCAGACCCAGGGGAAGATCCTGGGGTCAGGTTTGCAGCAGTGCTGAGCACTTGGAAATGAAGCCAACAGGAGCTGTGCCTTGAACAGGAGGAATGTAAAGAAATGCAAAGAAATGCAAAGTCCATGGAAAATCAAGCTCCAGGGATGGCATGGGGTGGGATGAGAGCATCCAGACCCAAGTGCTCACACACTGGTGCTCCTCTCTCTGCCTCAGCTCTCAAGGGAGAAAGTGCAAGGTTGTTGCACAGGTGTTTCATGGAAATAAATTTGTTCACACTTGAGAAGCATCCAGAGCCCCGATGAAAGAGCAGAGGAATCCCCAGAGGAAATGAATAATTCTGTAGTCAACAGAGGCTTTGGATGGTGTGCAGCAAACAAAGCCTGCGGCACACATTGGATGGGGAGGATTAAGGGAAATATTGAATGACTACCCAGGCATGGAATGAGTTAGGGATTCTGTGGAAAAACCAGTATATGATCATTGTAATTAAATACTGCATTGTAATGATCCTGCTCAAGAGGCTGGAGCTGAACACTGCATTCATTTTGGGCTTTCAGCACTGGAAGCACTTGACTTTGAGTGCCCAGGTACTTTCAGAGTAGAGTTCTAAATGTAATCCCACAGTAAAGAGAAGAAAACTGAATGCTCAGGCCACAGAGAGGTGACTGACTGCTGTCTTACAGAAGTAAATACAGAAGAAATTAGCTTTATTCAAGAAAGCAAAGCAGAGGAGGGACTATGCATCAGCAGTGATTTCCAGCTTTGGGGAGCTGAGAGTAGTGATGGCTCCTAAATTAGCTCAACAGAAGTTGTTTCACTTCAAGAGGTATTGAATGTTTAAGGATTTTGTGGCCACAGAACATTCACATCTATAAATGAGATTTTTGCATTGCAAATATGGAACTTGTTGTGGCTTCACCAGGTATTTGTGGGTTTTGAATGTGAGAAAAGTTGTGTTCTCTGGGTGTGCTGTGAGTGTAAAAGCATGAAATGGCAGTGGGATGCACCTTATTGCACACAAAAGCAAGGCTTGTGTCCATAGGACAGGGGGACAAACCACAGCAACTCCAGCAATGGGATGGGAGATTGATACACAGGGGAAAGGGGGTCTGCAGAGCTGACAAAGCATTCCCAGCAAAGAGGGGAGAAAAGGTGTGAAAAGAGGCAAGATAATCCTGGAATTTGTGCTGAATTTGATAAAAAGTGGACAAATGTAACTGTGTTTCTCATTTTGGAAATGCTGGAGTATTTTGTTTGGATATATTCTAGTCTGAAATATTTTTTTACTTTGTATGATACCAAAAAAAAACCCCATTCAGAGCTGAACTGCCCCATAGTACACAAGAAATTGGGATGCAAGAGATGGAGCAGGATTGAGGTACCCCTGACATGACAGACAGGAGTAGTCAGGGATGCTGCCATGGAAACTAAACCGTCTTTGGGCAGGAGGGCTGGGTAGCCAGGGCTGGGCTGTGCCTTCCTGCTCAGCTGTCCACAGGCTGCTGATGGCTGGCCATGAGCTCCAGTAAAAAGTTTCTCTGGATCACTCAGGAAGAGGAGTAAATCTTAATGATGAAGGTGCAGAGGGAACCTGCACCCTTCCACAGCAGGAGCTGCAGGAGCTGGGTCAGGCCCTGTGTCCCTCCGCCACGTCAGTCCTGTCCCCACAAGCCAGAGAAATGCTCCCTGCCTGAGAATGTGCCAAGAGCAGGCAGCACAGCTCCCTGGGATCAGGGCAGCACAGCTCTCTGGGATCAGGGCAGCACAGCTCTGCAGGATCAGGGCAGCACAGCTCCCTGGGATCAGGGCAGCACAGCTCTCTGGGATCAGGGCAGCACAGCTCTGCAGGATCAGGGCAGCACAGCTCCCTGGGATCAGGGCAGCACAGCTCTCTGGGATCAGGGCAGCACAGCTCTCTGGGATCAGGGCAGCATAGTTCACCAGCCTCCACCACCCTCCAAAAAGGAGTGCAGCAGTACAGACTCTGACAGGTTTTGCTCACTAAACTCTCATTACCATTCTCAGAGGAGCCTGACCTTTATTCCTCAAATCAAATGTCAAAGATGTTTAGCAAGAGGCTCAGTGAACTGCAGAGAGCTCCTGCTCTGCAGGAGGTGGCAGGAGAAGTGCTGGAGGAGACGGGCCCATCACTGTGGGGTGCTCAGGTTGCTTCCCTGGCCCCTGTTCAAAGCCACCACCAGCTGAATCTGCCAGGAAAGGGCTTTGTCCAAAGGAAGAAAGGTGGATTCAGGAATCCCTGAAGAGCTGACAGGGTGACAAGATGCCCTGGAAGATCTGGGCACAGCCACGTGGTCCATCTGGTCATCCTTCCCACCAAGCCTCTGCTTTGTGCTCCTGGTGTTTTAATTTGGACCCTATTGCAAGGAGACCTGGAAGTGGCCTTGGAAGAAGCCACATCCCTGGATATGTGCCAGGACAGGGGCTGGTTGGGCAGCCCTGGAGAAGCAGCTGCTGGGGGAATAATGGCTCAAGCAGGAGGCATAGTTACCTCATTGTCCCAAGAAGAGCACTGGAGAAGGTCAGGGGATCCTGAGATCTCATATCCTTGCCCTGGATGTCATCCCTGCAGAGCTGTCCCTCTGGGAAACTAATATTCCCTTAGGTTTTTGGATTAAAATCCCCATATTTTTATTTCTTCCATAGAAAGACCAAAGTTCTCGAGCTCAGCAGTTGCCTCCATAGTCAGTGTCTGGAGTTATCACCTTGTTTTCTGTTAAAATGCTGTTTTGACAGGAAACTTCTGCCTGGCATGAGCACCCAGAGGGCAGCTCTGCTTTGTGGAGAGCTCTAAGCTGCTCCCAGGGCTGGAGCCCCTCTGGAGCCAGGCTGGGAGAGCTGGGGGTGCTCAACTGGCTCCATGAAGGCCTCAGAGCCCCTGCCAGGGCCTAAAGGGGCTCCAGGAGAGCTGGAGAGGGACTGGGGACAAGGGATGGAGGGACAGGACACAGGGAATGGCTTCCCAGTGCCAGAGGGCAGGGCTGGATGGGATATTGGGCAGGAATTGTTCCCTGGGAGGGTGGGCAGGCCCTGGCACAGGGTGCCCAGAGAAGCTGTGGCTGCCCCTGGATCCCTGGCAGTGTCCAAGGCCAGGTTGGACATTGGGGCTTGGAGCAACCTGGGACATTTTGCCCATGGGAGGGGTCAAATGAGATGAACTGTGATGTCCCTGCCAACCCACACTATTCTGGGATTTTGTGATTCTGTCTATTCTGAGAATGGCCAGGGTAGCATGGGCGGGGCAGGGTAAGCACAGCCATGCTTTGGGAGAGTGACCAGAGCTGGCATCTCCCCTTGGGTGCTTTGCTGTGCCCCAGCCCACCCCCGTGGACCTCTTGCTTTGCTGTCTTTCTGCAGCTCTGCAGAGTCAAAGCCTGCTACTGGACTGGCCACATTCAGCACTCACCAGGGCTCAGCTGGGCTGCCCTCCCCTTGCTGGCAATAAAACAAGCTCAAAAACTCAGTGAAATAGAGAATTAATCCTTAGTCTTCCTTGGAGTGGGGGACATCACCCTGAGAGTCTTCTGGAGACACTTTCCTACCATTTACATCCTTTCTCTCACTTGCAGGTGACCAGGGTGGACCTCCCACCTGGGGCATAGGAACTGCTTCCCACCAGATTCCATGAGTTGTCCAAATGGAAGCAAAGCCTGGCCTTTGTTCCTACACAGTCATGAAAGACCATGGGATGATTAAGCACCTTTTCTAACCTGACCATACTCCCTAAGTGGCAACAGGAACCAGAGAGGGAGAAAACAGTCCAGTTTCTCATCCTGCCTCCCTCCAGCACCCTCCATACTCCTCCTCCCAGCAGTCCATCCATGGGATGCCTCATCGTCCTCATCCACACTGTTCTAATCACTCTCCTTTTATGTAAGGTTTATATATTTACAGCCTTAACTCCAATGTGCACGAAGTTTTTTCTTCAGGAGTGGAGTTGTCAGTCCATCTGTCACAGGAACAATTCCCCATCTCGGGGCTGTGGCACAGCCTCACTGAGCTGTGCAGTGCAGATTTATGTGCTGGCAATAACCAGGTACTGTGGCACAGACTGCAAAGCAGAATTTCCTGCAGGAAAGCACAACGTGGCCCATTCCATCTCCCTTCCCTCTGGGGAGGTCTATAGACTGGCTCTCACCATCCTGCCTGGACAGAAAGGGTCCAGTCCACATCCCAGCGAATTTCCTGATAGGCTGGTGTTGATATTTGCACTGAGTCTGGGATGAGCCCATTCCTTTGGTTTCCCTGTTCCTCCCTCACTGTTGACCCAGTGCCCCCCAGGAGGAAAGGCCAACAGCACCCTGGGCTTTCCTGACAGCAGCACTGCCAGCAAACATGAAAGGGGTTTGGACTCAGCAGGTTTTAGACTCCATCTGGAGTAGTGTGTCCAGTTTTAGGGTCCCCAGTAGTGGATATTGATGAACTGGAGGGTTCAGGAGAGGGTCATCAAGATGGTCAGGGGGCTGGGGCATGGTGAGGAGAGAGCAAGGAATTGTTCAGCCTGGAGAAGGGAAGGCTTTGGGGGCATGTCCAGCAGCTGGATGGTGCCTTTGAGAAGGGCCCTGGGGAGACAGAGCCAGGCCACAGCAGTGCATGGTGGAAACACAAGAGACTGGATATAAATTGAAACAGGAGAGGTTCAGAATGGATTTGTGGGGAGTTTTCTCCCAGTTATGAGAGTCCAGCACAGAAATAGGCTGTAACATCTCTTTTCCTGGAGGTTTTAAAGGCCCACCTGGAGGAAGCCCTCAGCAGTCTGATTTCATTGCTGGTGTCTGAAGGCAGCTGCACCACAGCCCTCCTGTGGTCACCTCCAAACCAGGTTACTCTGTGATTTCAGGATTATAATTAGGGATCACAGTTTTCTGGGGTGTCAGGCAGGCCATCCCAGGATCAACGTGGACCTGGAGATGCCAGGCACACGCCAAGGCCACCTTCTACTTCCACAGGATGGAAACAGATGGCTGCCATTAGCTGCTGCTTCTGTGTGCATGCAGAGGGCTGTATGCAGCAGGGAGGGAAAGCACAAGGAAATGAGACTGAGGCAGCACCTGGAGCAGGCCTGGCAGCATGCCATGGACCTGGACAAAGTGCAGACCTACA
Source organism: Trochalopteron elliotii (assembly GCA_024734555.1). Classification (NCBI taxonomy): domain Eukaryota; kingdom Metazoa; phylum Chordata; class Aves; order Passeriformes; family Leiothrichidae; genus Trochalopteron; species Trochalopteron elliotii. The sequence continues at coordinate 171,877 of JANPWX010000420.1, forward strand.
GCAGCAGCTCTGCCAAAAGGTACCGACCCAGCCCAGCTGCTGTTCTGCTCAGCAGCTGCTGTGTCCAAAGGAAAATGGGCTACAAGGCTCTTGGGGATGTGCAGGAGTAGCTCAGGATCCAGTACAGCTCAGGGTTGTTAAGGTATCATTATGCTGGAAATGGTCCCGTGCAGAACCAGCACAACTCAGGATTCAGGTAAAGCCTGAGGCATCCCCAGCTGAGCAAATCACAGCTGGAGAGACAACAAATACAGTTCCTGACATATCCTCCTTGTGTGACATATCCAGGGCTGTTTTCCAAGATAAGCACAGCAGGATTTGACTGCACTTGGGCTGTCAGTGTGGGCAGAGCAGAGCAGCTGTGGCTGCCCCTGGATCCCTGGCGGTGTCCAAGGCCAGGTTGGACAGGGCTTGGAGCAGCCTGGGATAGTGGAAGGTGCCCATGGCAGAGGGTGGAGCTGGATGAGCTTTGAGGTTCTTCCCAATCCAAACCATTCTGGCATTCTGTGGTTTCTTTCTTGCAGCTTCAAAGTGTAGCCCATCACAGGAGAGATGGGATCCCAAGGGGACGTTGGCAGTTTAATAGGGAGCTGCTGGGTGAGATGCACCTCTTTGACCACATGGAATTGTGAGAAGGCTGTGGCTCAGTGAGTGTAAGGATGTGGTTGCACCAACAAAAAACATCCATTGCAGGTTCATGTGGAAATGGCCTTTCTCTCCAATAAGATGTGCATCAGCAGATGTGCACCAGACCTGAATTCCAAGTTCTTGTTCTCTGGTGCCCAGACAGGAGGGCTGGGGAAGCACAGGAAACAGGAAAAGATCACTGGGATGAACTGGACTGAGAAGACATCCCCCCCTGCCTCGATGGTGCTTTATTACCCAGCAGGGAGCTGTGAGGTGACATGGAGGGTGATCCTGGAGCACAGCAAAGCTCAGGCTTTGCTGGATGGAGTCCAGGCCTTCCCAGGCTGTCTCTGCTCTCTGCTCCTGTCATGTGGCAGGTCCTTCTTATTGATTTCAGGGTGCTTTTTTTCCAAAAGCATGCTTGGGAGTTTGTTTACTATGCACTGAGAAGACTCTTGCTCTTGCCATGGTCAACAATCCATCAGGGAGGATTTGCAAAACGTGCACCCTTGGCCTAGAGCCTCATCAGTGCTTCCTTGGCAATTCCAAGCAGGTCTGGTCTCCTCCAGTGCTAACAGAAGGCACTGAGGGATAGGTAAGGAGAGAACTCAGCCCCAAAGCAGCTCAGGAGCAAACCTTCATCATTCCTGGACATGTGAAATCATTATAAGGCAAAATATGGTTCCCCACTGGCATCCTCCCACCCCTGAGAGTGTGGCACAAATCTGATTAGAGTATTTTCAGTCAAATGCATTTGAAACAAAGCTCAGGGCTGGGATTTCTCCTTTCAAGCTAAACAGAGCTGTTGTGGTGTTCCGTACATGTATCTGCCTGCCGAGGAAAATGTGTATTTTCTACCAAAAACTGAGAACTCAGTATCTCCACATGGAGGTTTCTATGCTGCATCTTCAGAGGGGGGGCTGCCTCCTTCCTCTCCCATCTAGAAAATTCTCCAATGGCTTCAGTCTCTGTCCTCCATGTGGGAGGAAAGGTATATCCCATCCCAGTGGCCACAGCCAAGGAGTGCCACTGCTAGCAAAAGGAGACAGGACCGTGAAGGACAGCTGTCCAGCCACACTCCTCTGAGATTTCCATGGCATAAATGGCTGAAAATCTGGACCCAGTGAAAGCTGAGGGTTCCAGGGAGTGTCCCTTAACTTCAGTCTCCAGAGGACACACAAGATTACCATGGAGCAGAGCACAAGAGTGCTGGGATCACAGCCCTGGCACTGTCTGCACAGCCAGGGTGATGGGACAGGCACTCCTGGACAAAGAGACAAAGGGAAGCAGAGGCTGAGCTAACAGAGCACCAGGAATAGTTGCAGCATTGACTGCTGCTGATCCCCAAAAAGGCTGTGGCTGGCACAGGGACTGGGAGAAGGGAAGCCAAAATCACCTCAGCTCTCTGGCCAGTTTCCCAGCAGGTGCCCCAGATGCACACTCACTTTTAGGGCATTAGATGAACTGGAACCCTTTAGATAATGTCTGTCTTGACATAGGAATGAACAAATGCCTCTATCTGTGAAATAAATCTCTACTTCACACGTTCTGTAAAACGTCTTTTCCTGTCCTTTCCTGTCCCTTGGGCAGCCAAGTCTCACCATCCCTTGCCAGCTGTGGCTCATGGTCTCCTCTCAGCACCTTCAGAGAAGGTGTGAAGGCAGAGGAATGTGATCATTCCCTTTGGCAAGACCTGTTGGAGCCAATGCTTTGTAGGACTGGGCTGAGACTCCTGGGAGTTGGAAACCTTCCCATTTGGATCTGACAGCGGTGGTGGGATCAGTAGATCCTGGCTGTACCCACTTGCTTTCCCAGAAGGAAGAAGGAGGGTGCCAAGGACCACAATTCTGGATGACCCAGCGGATCAAAGAGATGCCAGATGTGACAAGGGCAGTGACACTGAATGCTTGGGAGGTCCTGCAGACCTCTGGGATGAGTCTCCAGCCCAGCTCAGGCCCACAGATCCACAGGGGCACAGCCAGGAAACTGGGACTGAGGGAAGGACCTTCACTCAGTCCCTGTCCCCCACTCACCGCTTTCCAGGGAACACTCACAGAGGGAGGAGCTGGCCACTTCTCAAGGCAGGGTAAACCCTCACTTCTAAAAGACTGCATTTTATTCTAGCCCAGCTTCACAGCCTTGGACACTAAATCAGCCTTTTTGCTGTTCATCTGAAGAGCCCTGCAGTGTCAGAAACCTCCTCCCATGCAGATGGTTGTGAACCTCTGCCAGCCACTGCCTGGTGCCCTCCTTGGTAATGAAAGCAGGAGAAAGAAGCCCACTCCGTGCTCAGCTTTGAGGCCAGGTTTTTGGATAGCATTGTATTTTAATAAGGATGCCGTCTTGGGGTATCATTTTTATGATGATACTTTATTCCCTGACCATCTGCTTTATGCCCAGAAATGTCTGTGTTACCGTTACATTGACCCAGGGGGCGAGGCCGGCACCGGGGGCTCTGGGAACCGGCACTCTTCAGTCTCTCTCCCTCCGCGGTGGTCGGCGGCTACACGGATTGTTATTTCAGTGCTTTTGCTGGATTTCACCAGTTTAGGCAAGCAGCTTCTGGGGGTTTTGGGGTTTTTTTCCTTCCCCTGGGCGGGAGGCTTTTCACCGACAAACCCTTCTGGCACTTTTTTTGTTGTTTTTTCTCTCTCCAGCCCAGGGAGCCTGCGGGGCGGCTCCAGCCAATCTAAATCCCGGAGAGACTGAGGCAGGGAAAGAAGGGACATTGAACTCCACCAACCTCGGCGGCAGCAAGAAGAGCCACGCCAGGAATCCACCAGGTTGGCAGCTGCTGTGAGCTCTGTTCTCCTCCCCTCACACGGACAGGCAGCCGCCATCTTTGCCTCTCGGCTGCACGGCGAGGTGAGGGTGGGATGTAAGGTTCAATTTTCTTTTTTTCCTGTGCTTTTTGGGTATCTTGCTTTGTTAATAAAAAGTTTTACCTTTTTTTTTTTTTTTCTTTCATCCCCTGGTGTCCATTTCTGTCATTGGCAGAAGGGAGTTATTGAAGCCCTCTCTCTTTAGAGAAAAACACTCATTTTAAAGTGGTTTTTTCCTAGAATTTGTCTCCAAACTGAGACAGATGCTTTGCTGCTGGGGGTGACACCTCAGACCAAATTTACAGTGCAGATCACATATGGCACTTAAGGCCATTAAAACATCCACTAGTTTTGAACCTCAAAATCTCATCCCAGCTCCACTGAGGATATTCCCTTTCTTTTGATGTAGCTTTTCCCTGAATTTTCATGGATGGATACATGCAATGTTGGTTCCCTGAAATCCTTGCACCCCAAAGCCCCCCTGCTCACAGCCTTGATGACACTTGTTCAAGCAAATGACCCATTGTGACAGCATCCCACCTGGGCCACAGCACCTTCCTCTGCCCAAGAGCAGCACCAGAAACCCACAGGCACCACTGAGGGGAAGAATTCTGAGCTCAGAAATATTCCACACCTCCTTCTGACTCCGCTCTGCCTCATGTTCCAGCTCCACCTCGGAGGAGAGGAGCTGTGGAAGCTGTTCCCACCCCTCCACAGCATGCAAACACCACCCAAGGGGGACTGGAGCTCTGATTCCACTCTTGCGTTGTTGTGTTGTTTTGAAAACAGGCCAACCTTCATCTTCTTCCTCTTCTGCTCCTCCTTGCTGCTTGGAGGTGACAGGCATCACACAGCCCAGAAGAGCTACTCCAGTCCAACCTCCCGACCTGAGAGCAGGGCTAACCATCAGCAGTGTGACAGTCAATCAATGGGCCTGATTAATTAACTCCTAATAAGTTAATCTGAGCACTCAGGCAGAGAGGAGGCCTCCTGGTGAAAGCAGCGCTCACAGGCCTTGCAGGCAGGGGGAGAAAATCAATTCCCTGGCTGCCCCATTTATCACAGCAGAACACAGAGCTGGATGGAACAGCAGTGCTGGATGGATGGAATGTCAGGGCAGAGCTGGATGCAGATCTGTGTGGTCCGGCTGGAGCACCCTGGGAGGAGGATGAAGTGATAAATAAAAGGAAGGTGGACAAATACATAGGAATACATAGGAAATAAACTCTGCCAAAGAGTACAGGAGACCCTCTCTCCACGAGGCACTTCAGGAACCATCAGCTATCCCCTGAGCATGGTCAGAACCTTCATGTCCCCCTCCACTCCTGTTAGATCTGTGGCTCCTGAGACTGAGCAGAGGAGGATTGCTGTACACAGGCTGCTTTGGCTGTTGCCTGAGAGGACAGTTTGAAGATCCAGAAGCAGCTCAGCTTTCTGAGAAGTTCTGGCAGCCAGGGTCTGAGAGGTGCTGAGCCCAGGGACGTGCTTAGGATTCAGAGCTCTTGGGAACCCGTGTCCTCTTGGCATTGTTCAATTCTCTCCTTCCACAGCTGAAAGAGAAGATGATACATTTCTACTCCACTGCCCAAATGGGCTCACTGGGACCCTTCTACCCATTTTTGACCATGCAATCGGGCACAGAAGGTGTTAGATCCTGAATACATCCCTGCTTCCTCACTAGCATGGCCCTACTCCGCAGCAGAAAGCAGCAGGGCTTGAAGGAGCAGGATCTCCAGTACCCCAAAGCAGATTGCAGATGAAAGCATATTTTCCCCTGCTGTCATTGACCTTTCTTGGTTTCAGTATTTTCTTATTCTTCCTGCCCTTTCTTCTCTAGCTCTCTGCTCATTCTCCCTGTACTCCCTTCTGCTCCTCCCCAGGAGCCAACCTGCCTGCTGTGGACTCAGGTGCCTCTTTGTCATCCTCAGACTCCCACACCAGGGGCACACCAGACCCTGGCAGTCTGCTTGCTTTCCCATGCTTCTTAGCTTGATTCACAGTCCTGGCTTCACCAGAAAGGCTGCTTAATCATCTTTGTCCCTGACTTTGGTGCTATGCTCTCTTCTTTCAGCATGCCCATCCTTGCTCAGCCCTGTCCCCTCCCTGCCAGACCACAGCTCTGGGCTCAGTCAGTTTATGAGGCTCCAACAGCCTGCTCTGCTCTGGCTGAGCTGAGTTTATGCTCTGTAGCTACCATAGGATTAACTGGCTTCACAGAGCCCTCTTCTGTTCCCGGGAGACACTGACAAAATGCTCTTTCCCACCACCACTCTCCTTCCTCCTTCTCCTGCACAGCCTTTTGCCAGGTCTGCTCTCTGCCAGCTCCATTCTGCTCTGTTGATGGCTCCCACAGTGTTTCCTTTGGAGGATCTTTTCTGTTCCTTTCTGAAGTTCCTCATGGCTCTTTTCCTGGTCCCTTCTCCCTCCACACCTCACCTGCAGCCACACACAGAGTGGACTCACACAGCTCTGAACAGCTCCTTTTGTCTCGAGAAAACATTTTATCTCGTGCCTTTAACATCTCCTGAGGGATAACCAGGCATCACTCAAGCTGATTATCACCTTCAAACTCATCTGAAACCTCTTCACCAGGGCACCTGCCTGGGTAGGATGGAGTGGAGTGTCCAGGAGGTGACAGTTTCTCGTTGTATGGAGGAGAACAAACCTGACAGCTCCTGCTGGGGCTCATGGGGTTGGATCCCAATGCTGGGCTGCACATGGACAGTTAATGTGCCATGACTGGAAATTCAGAGCCTGGCATGTTTCATGCAGCCTTCCTGGGTGAGACTTTGCCCAAATCTGCTGGTCTGGGATTGCAGTGCTAAGTGCTTTAGAGCACAGTGTAAGGTCTGGTGAGCACTGCAGCATCTGGGCTAAGAACATGTTTTTACAACCAGTAAGGTTTGATTTAGCAATTACAACAATAATCTTTTAGTAATTCACATTTCTGTGAGCTGGTGAATGGCTGGTAAATGTGCCAGACCCCTTCAGGCGTGTTTTTGTTGTTAACATTCAAAGTATTTAACCATGTGCACTGTGTCTTGGGTTGCCAGTTGAATTAACTTTTTTTTTTTTTTAACTTACATAACTTGCACTTCTTAATCAGGATTGTCACAGACAGCCACCAAGGCATATATAGAGAGGCTTTGTGGAATAATCACTCAAATTAAACTGCTTTGTAAATACCAGAATGTTTAAAAAATAAATAAATGTTTAGATGCCCAGCTTCTTGTACAGACTATCAAACATCTGTGAACAGGAGTGAACCACTTTCAGGGCTTTGTCTTACATATTTATTCAGGAACACAATTTTTTCGTGTTTTATGCAAATCCATCTTGCCTGACTGCTTGCAGAGAAGATCTGTGAAGGACTCATCAGGATGGGCTCATCAGAAACTCTTTGAAAGAGAGCAAAAATCTAAGAAAGTCATTATTTACTCAGCTTTCCACACTCCAGCAGTAGCAAAGGCACAAAATGTCTCTGAGGAGCCACCCAAGAGGGATAGAAATCCATTGGATCCCTCTCTCCAGGCTGATAACTCTGCAGCACCTCCATGCACATTGAATGTTGCTGGCTCAGGGCATTTGTTCTTCCACCTTCCTCACGTTCACTATTTCAAGTTTTAGCACGACAAAGAATCTTCACAACATGCTCAGTTTCCCTCTGACAGCACAGACAATCATGAACTCTGCCCATGGGTGCAGTGAATAAAACCCAGACACGATGTCAGGGCTTTTGGGGCTGTCATTTGAGAGGAAGAAGATGAACAGTCACACATTTGCAGCCTGAGTGGGCTGGAGGCCCCTGCCGTGCCTGTGAGGCTGCAGGAGGTGGTGTGAGGGTGCTGTGCCCCTGGCTGAGTTGGTCACTCACTCTGGGCACAGCCACATCAGGACAGGTCACAGCAGAGTGAGCAGATTATGGGGACATGCCATCCAGACAGGGCCGTGACTGATAAATGCATTGATAAAAACTGTTCCTTAAGCCCAACAGGCTGAAAAACATAAAAATAGTTTTGATTTCAGAGAATCAGTGTCCCCTTTGGGTTTAACAGGACTCCAGACACTCTTCTTTCAATAAAGCATCTCGGGATAGTTTAAGGTTCCACACAAGTGTTTGCTGGTCTATGAGTACATGATGTAGAAATATGTTTTGGCGAGTAACCTTCATGTTCCATCAGCACCAAACCCAATGAGAGGTTTGTCTGCAGAGTCTGCAAACCATGAACAGACATTTGATCAAGGAATCATTTTGGTTGGCAAAGATCAAAGCCAAGGCCCTTCTGTTTTAACTGTATCAAATATGATTGTTTCACTCCTTATTTTGGTATTAAAGGAAGTGGCAGCACACAAGCTACCATCCCAAAGCCCAGCACCACCATCAATGGTTTCAGGCAGTCAGAGGATATCTGCCCCCCCGGAGAGCCATTTCTTCTCGGTGCAGCACAGGTGTGCTCACTGCCAGGTGTGCACACTGTGGTGGCTGCAGTGTCACACACCAGCAGGTTTCCAAATGCTTCTCCACCTCAGCCCTGTTCAGCTGTTCCTGCCACCTCCTCCTGGACTCCCCAAGGCAAGGTGGCCCACTGGGGACATGAAGATCACGAAAGCTACCAGTTACTCTATTTCTCCTTGAAATTTCTGGGCATTAAACCTGTGACTGAGCCAGTGTCTGAGGTATGTGAGGATTCCCTCAGAGCATTTTGGCACAGAAACAGAGGCAGTTCCCAGGAAGGAACTCAGCTAGAAGCATAGTGCTGCACACAGGGAAGGGTTTGACTCAAGTCTTTGGTTCATCAGAAATTTAGAACCATTGAAACATTAAATCATAGAATGATCTGGGTTGGAAGGGACATTAAAGCTCCATTCCCAGCCTCTGCCATGGGCAGGGACACCTTCCACTATCCCAGGCTGCTCCAAGCCCTGTTCAACCTGGCCTTGGACACTGCCAGGGACCCAGGGGCAGCCACAGCTGCTCTGGGCACCCTGTGCCAGGGCCTGCCCACCCTCCAAGGGAGGGAGGGAGGGAAGGCAGGCAGGCAGGCAGGCAGGCAGGAAGGAAGGAAGGAAGGAAGGAAGGAAGGAAGGAAGGAAGGAAGGAAGGAAGGAAGGAAGGAAGGAAGGAAGGAAGGAATCTAGTTTTTCCAAGTACTTCTTGATTTCTACCTCCTGCATCTCCAGATGCTCATGAAGCATTTGAAAATAATATCACAATAACTTTCTTTCTCTCTCCAGCTTTTAGAGGGAAAGTTTGATTAGTTCTAATTTTATGCATATGTCTGCCTCCTCACTCCTGCCCTTTCTCGACAGGTCCATGCATGTTTGTGTTTGTTCAGAGAAATAATGTAGTGAGGGAGAATACAGTTCAAGAGATGAACTTTGTAGTTGGATTTGAAGAGGGCCAAGCCTGTAGCCACACTTCTCCACTGGGGTAGGGATATACACAGCCTGTGGCCACACTCTGATCTCTCTCCTGCTGCATAATCACAGCAGAGGTAGCAACTGTCATCTTCATCCCACTGAGTATTTTAATGTTTGCTTTTCTTTTTCTCTCAGTGTCCCACAGAGGCAATTAAACAGAGCAGGGAATTAAGCAGGGCTCGCAGCAGGTCTGCATTTCCATCAGGACGTTCTTAATGAGGGTTTCCTTGATGAGGCCTTTGGTGGAGACTCCTCTGTATGTCCTTGGCAAGGCACAGCATTGTCCCATCTTCCCAGTCAGTGAGACCAGAGTCTCTCCTGTCCCTGGTCACATTTCCTCTGGGAAGCTTTGCAGGGCTCCAAGCTGTGGCTATACACAGACCAGTGCTGGGGAGAGAAGCTGAGTGGAAATGTGTGAGTTCCTGCCAGGGGCAGGACATGGCTCCAGGGTGAGCAGAGCTTGCTGCCTGCATGCCAGGGCAATGTGGGAGGAAATACCTGGCATTTATTTCCAACATCCAGAAGTCAGAAGTTGCCCATTCCTGTCTGGTTGTCTCCAGCAGTGCTGCCATTTGCTGGGCTTAGGGCCCAAGGCTGGGCAGGACCCTCCCTCAGCCCCAACCCTCAGTGGCCTTCCCTGTGCTCTTTGGTGCCTCAAGCATTTCATGGAATCACAGAATCATGGAATGGTTTGGGTGGGAAGGGACCAGAAAGCCCACCTGATTCCATCCCCTGCCATGGGCAGGAACACCTTCCACTATCCCAGGTAGCTCCAAGCCCCAATGTCCCACCTGGCCTGGAACACTTCCAGGGACCCAGGGGGAGCCACAGCTTCTGTGGGCAACCTGTGCTAGGGCCTCACCCCCTCTCACAGGGAACAAATTCTTCATAATATCCAAATAAATCCACCATCCTCATCTGCAACCTAATAGCCCTTGCACTGTCTCTGCAGGCTTTTGCAATAAATCCCTCTCCAGCCTCTTGTAGGCCCCCTTTAGGCACTGGAAGGGGCTCTAAGGTCTCCCCAAAGAGAGGGGAGATCTCCTCCTCAAGAGGCTGATGCACAACAGACACAGCAGCATGATGAGTTCCAAGGGTGCCCTGACAGCATCACTCTCCTTCCCCAGCCACGGGGCTTTGTGCTCATCCAGCATTTTCATTGGTTCCTAATGAGTGAACCCAGCAGCCCCACTGATGAGCCCAGCACACCATTCCCAGTCACTTTCACTTTAACCTGTGCTAAATATTCCAATGCACTCTAATTGAGGCTAATGGAGCTGGAAGTGCAGGTCTGGCAGCAATATGTCACCACACATGTGCCAGATGGTTCCCATCACCATCCTCAGGGGCCTCTTCTCACCCACTTGTCAGAGCTCTGCTGACACCAGCATAGAGACTGCACAGGGGGAGCAGGTCAGCAGAGAAAGGAGCCACGGGAGAGTTGTACTTCCAGGGGGATTTGGGGCTCTGGAAGGGAGCAGTGCTGGTGCACCGTGAGCAAAGACCTTGCCAAGGTGTCCTGTATTCCCTTTCTCAGCATGTGCAGGGCCATGGCCAGTCACCAGGATGGGGAGATGAGGGGATGGTGTGTTGGTTCTGTGGACTGCAAATTCTCAGGATATTTTTTTTAATTGACAGGGAAAACATTTAAACTTCTCCAGAATGTTTCATTCTTATGAAAATCTTTTGGCCCAAATCTGAAGGTAGAAGAGCATCATTTTTCTGATGTTTCATGGTGTATGCTGGAGAGCAGATTCCATCCCACTGGGATGTGGGAACACAGAAAGTGCAGAATTCAGTGTGATGGCAGGAAAATGAGGGTGTCAATGAGCAGTTCTGGGTCTGGCAATTTTGCATTTTGATTGAAGAGTTTCTATTAAAAATTTAGGCATTCCACAAAGCAAAAAGCAGCATTTTAGTAATAGATCAAAATCTAGGCCAGCCCCATGACCCAATGTGCCCATTGGGAGCACATTTCTTGTTCAAGGCACAGCTCCATACCACAGGGGAAACCCCAGGAAAGGAAGGCAGAGGAGCCAGCTTGCTCCAGAATCTGAAATGGAGCCAGCTGTGAGAATCTGAAATGTCAGTCCAGGCTCCCCTCCTCTGCTGCAGGTTTGGGGACAGTGCTCCAGAGAGAACCCCACAGAACAGCCCCACCTTGCTCAGAGCTCCTTCACAGTTCACTCAGGCAAGATGTTCTACTCCTTGAATGCTACCTGGCAGTTCATTCCTCAAAAGATGCTAATTACTGCTTATTGGTTTATTAGCTTGCTGCCAAGAATCCATAATTTTCCTAGGAAAGGCAGTACCAGGCAGATTCTGCTTGATCTGAGACCTGCAGGGCTTAACCCTTCATGCTGTGCAGTGTGAACACTCTGAGAGCCAGGGCTGGCTCTGTGGCACTGCTGACCACAGGTTACACCCACAAATCATCAGCACCCAAACTCAGGATGTCAGAGACAGCTCTGCTGGCTTCCCTGAAGAGCAATGAATGTCCAGCATAGATTTGGATTTTCCATTTCCCTTCAAGGCTGTGCATATCCCAAGCTGAGTGCCCTGCAAATACTCACTTTAGTGACCTTTGAGCACTCACATTCCACATTTCCAGTAAAATCCTTGTCCCTGTGTTCTGCTTTCCCAGATGGGCTGCAGCTCCACAGAGAGATCCTGGAGCACTGGCTGGTGTCTGATGACTGATTGTCCCCAGACATTTTCTCTCCAGACCTTTTCCTGGTCCAAAGGAACCTCTGGATGGACTGGGCCATGAATGGATCTGCCAGGAGCCCTGTCCTGCCCATTCCCAACTCTTCAACAACTATGACCCCGCTCACCATGCCTTCCTTGCCTGCTTCCCTCTATCCTTCTGAAGGACAGTGATTCTCCTCCTTTACTATCCCTGTCCATCCCAGCTTTCCTTCCTTTCCTCCTCAGCCTTCTGGCACACAGCATCACCAGCTCCACACCCTCCCAGCCCAACCTCTGTCTCAGCCCCACCAGCCAGGTTCCTGCTTTCCAGGTTCAGAGATGGGGCAGTGAAATGGGGAGAAGTTCTTGGATTGCTGGGAATGCAGTGGCCAGAGTGCAATGTCTCCTGCTGTGGCTCCTGTCTCACCTACCCAGCCACACAAAGGCCCCTGAAAGGCTACACCAGGTTCTCTGGCTTCATCCAAGACACTTCCAGGGCTTATTCCCAGAACCTGGATCTCCATAGTGTCTCCTCTGAGGTGTTCAGCAGCTCCAAGTCCTGCAGGATCACCAAAGAGGCAGTTTGGGAACAAGATGGACTGGCTGCAACCACCTCTGCTGAAGGAAGGCAATCCCATCACCCCAGCTTGATCCATTCCATCTCCTCTTTCTGGCTGAACAGTGGAAATCTTGCTTCCAGACAGGAAAAAGAGTCTTCTCAGGAGCAGTCAGATGGTTTCAGTGGGTTTCTGTTTCGTTGCAAAGATCTTTTTTATTTTCCTGGGAACACCCAAGAGATCAAACTCATCTTCCACCTGGCATGGGGCTCCTTGGCACATCAGAGACAGAGGTTTGCTTTTGTGCTCCCACATGAGAACCAATGAATTTGTCTGCCTGAGGTCTCCCAGGATCTCATCCCCTGCAGGTAGCAATGCCTTGGCTTTTGAATCTTGAATCTTTACCTTTTTGTTAATTTTTTGGTAGCAGCCCTCACCTCCCCTGGCTGTGTGTACCTGTCCCTCAGATTTGGTGGTGTGCAGTTTATCTTTCCTGGATCATGGACATCTTAACCCTTACAATTCCTAATTTTCCAGTATGGCCCCTCTCCCTCTGTGCTCCCCAGGGTGCAATCCCCCACTGGGTAATTGCAACCTGCACTTTTGTTTCCAGACGGTGACCTTGCATCCAGCAGGATTGTGCTGCGCCTTGTCTGATTGCATGTCCCGAGCCCAGCCAGGCAGATTGATTGTCAGCTATTTACTTCAGCCATTCACTCTTCATTATTCACAGTGTGAGATTCATCCCAAAAATGAAGGAACTGGCTGGAATTGCTCTTTATTGGTTTTATTTCGTGATCGTGTTTTGAGGCTTTTATAAACAGGAGGAGGGAAATTACAGGTGTATCACAATAGCCACACAAACATATCCTGCATCAATTTATTTTGGTGAAGACATGCTTTCTGGAGCTGATTCAAAAATTAGACTGGAAAAAGCTCTGTGATCTCCCTTTCTCTTTTTCCCCCTTTTTCATAGGTGATGGTAGTTTTCTTATAGCAAACAAATACCTGCATGTGAAAAATTTCCAACCACACTGATGTGTACTTGGGTATTTTGAAGATTTTTATGTTTATGAAGAAAAAACCCAACTTTTTAGTGAAAAGCAGATCCAGAATACTCTGATCTCACTCAGGGTAACAACTGAGCCCTGTCGAGTCTTCCAGCTCCTGCTGCCTCTGTCATCCCCATCAGCTTCTCATTTCTTGGCTTTGTCTGACAACATAGAGAAGTTCCAAAAACTTTCCCATTCAAAAATAAGGTACCTCAGTGGCTCATTCACATCCAAGAGCAAATTTGAGGAGGTGCCTTCATCCATCAGCTGGCCAAGGGTGGAATGATTTGGCTCTTCAGGCAATTCCTAGGAAATGAGCAGGGAGGGGAGTGTTCAATTAGCAGCACTCATGAGCCCATTAAGTGCCTGTGCTGGTCTGTGCTGATTGGATCTGGGCACAAACATGAGGAACAGATATCCTCTCTCCCAAGGAACTATGGCCAAATTGATTTAATATTGACTCAGCAAAACTCCTTCCAAAAAGCCCTTTTCTTCCCAGAGAAGCCACTTTTCAAAGTGATGTGTCTGAGTGGTTCAGTTTAAATCCCAGGCACACTTAGATGCCTTTGCTGTCACCAGCCACCACTGTTTTTCACTTAAATCATGCTGAGCACAACCCAGAAACGCCGGAGCAATGGATGGTAAAGCTGCATTTGCACATCTGTAGTGCACAAGCCCAGTGGGACTGGAATTTATAGGCATAATGAGAATATCCAATTAGCAGTGTTAACAGTAATATATTTGGGAAATGACATTAGCATACCTCCTACCATAGAGCTGAGCCAGTTTGTAACTGCTGGAGACTAAGGTGGAAGGAGTCCTAGAGATGCTCTGCAGGGTTGCTCTGCCAGCACAGGAGCACTCTGCCTGGCAGGGGACACTGCTCCAGGCAGCCTAGGGCCTGGCCATCCCCCAGGTACACTCTCAGCATTAGCTGACAGGAGTGTCTGCCAGGATGTGGAGCTGGTATTGCTGTCTTCAATTCATATTTTTATCGTTTTCACCATTTGATATTCATTAAAGTTTTTACTGATGAGATTTCAATAAAAGTTTATAAGTTACACCAAGAAAATGTACTTTTATAAAGGCTCTGTTGAAATCTTGAGGAATCTCCATGCAGCTCTTCCTCCCAGACGCCAACACCTCTTCTTGGGATTTGCAGTGGTTTGGGGGAGAACCTCTGGTTGCACTGAAGGTCTCGTAGGAGGCAGGGAGTGTTCCTGCCAGCACCTTCATCTTCACTCTGTTCTTCCCTGTGCCTCAGTGCTCAGCTGGAACTACTCAGAATATTCTCAGGTTTGCTCTTCCCTCCTGCCAGAGTGTCAGGCAAAAGCTTCATCAGCTGGACACAGAGAGTAATTTCTCCTAAAAGCCATGAATTTCCTGTCTTGAGGACTAATAGGGATCATTCTCCTTGGCACCAGGACACTGGGTTCCCCACAGAAAGGGCATAAGAAGGACAATGATGCCACCCCAGCCAGTTCAGCTGGTGCTGCCCAGCCCTGGGTGTCGGCAGGAGGGAGCAGCAGGTCGCTCTCATCTCACATGAAGGATATTTGAGGCCAGGCTGGAGGCCAGGTGCCCTGAGGCACTTGATCTCTGCACACTGAGCCTGGCCATGTTCTCACCCATGGACAGCCCTGGCCAAGTCCTAGGTGGCCAAGGAGGAGATTTCCTTGTCCCCACATCACAGCACATTGCTTGGGACCACAACAGAGCTGGTGTCCTGCAAGACATCTGACAGAGGTGTCCAGTGTTTCTCATTTCTTGCCCTGTGTAGGAGAGCTCTGCCCTGGTGTGGAAACAAAGATGGCTGTCTTGGGGCTCTGGTGACAACAACATCCTGCATCAAATCAACTTCCTTCACCTCATGCTCTTTTTGTATCACAGAACCATTAGTGTTGGAAAAGACCTCCAAGATCATCAAGTCCAGGCTTTGAAGTCCAGTCCATGTCCCTGACCTTTCCATGTCCCCAAAGGCAGATGGAGGGCGTTCTTTAGGCGTGCCCGACACCGTGTCAGAGAAAGGCTGTTTTTGTATCATGTTCTCTGCAGCAGAGCAAACAGCAGCCGTGCTTAGCAAATAGATTAACACCTTTGTTTACTCATGAGACATTTATGATGAATTTCAGTTGAGTTTAAAAAAAACAGACAAACAGTAAATCGAGCATGAATAACGATTTAGATGAAGTGTTGGAAGAGTCTTTTCGTCTACAAATGCACAGAATTTGAGTCACAGGAAGGAGCAGGAGGTGTTCTTATGTGCTGATTTAGCACAAACCCCAGGAGCCCCACGAGGCTGCCTGCATGTTGAGAGGAGTGACTGCTGGAAATGGTTCTGGTGATCCCAGTGACCCGTGTGAACTCTGTGTCCTCTTGGCACCACTGAGCGCGATGACAGGTGACAGAAAGGTTTGCCTGTGGCTGTGTTGGTGTGGTTGTTAATACATGGATGGATGTCAGCCCTCACTTTCCCCAGCAGCCCAAAGGGGGGTTGCAGCTCCAGGAGTTTAACAAGTGTTTGAAGCACTTGTCCAAACAAGCAGATGAGTCCTGCTAGCCCCCTGTGGTGCCTTGGAGTGTGAGTGACAACCAGGACACTGAAGGATGGATTTACAATGTAAGCCTCTTCCCTGAGGATTTTGGATCATGATAAACGCACTGTAAAATCCAACCCTCGTGCCCTGGAGCTCACCATACAGACACATTTGGGGTCAGAACTTAAATTTCAGGGGGAGAAACCACTTCAGATTGAAAGGAAGAAATTTGTGGATGAAGGAAATATTTAATGTAACCATTCCTTAAACATACAAAACAAAATTCCCTCCAGAGTCTTACTGAGCCATCAATCACAGCACAGCAGAGGCACCATGCAGCCCTCCCAGCTCTGTCCTCTGCAGCTGTGGCTGAGGGGACTGCTCCAACCAAAGGAATATGACTCCTGTTCCCAGGAGAGGGCCTCATCCATCCTGTCTTTAAAACAGTGGGACACAGAGCCTGGGAAAGACAAGTGGTTCTCAATATATTTGCATTTCTGCTGGATCTCCCTCATACTGGAGGATCGATTTATACATTTGTTCCTTCTCAACCAGCAGTGTAAGCAATATTCAAACACGCTCCTCCAAGGCTGGAGAATCCCTAGCACTCTTGTGATGCACTTTTGGATGGGACAATATTCATATATTAAGAAACAGCTGTAGCTTCTCTTATCAGAAATGTCCACAATCCCTGTTGGTCCTCAAGACAGGAAATTCATGGCTTTTAGGAGAAATTACTCTCTGTGTCCAGCTGATGAAGCTTTTGCCTGACACTCTGGCAGGAGGGAAGAGCAAACCTGAGAATAATCTGAGTAGTTCCAGCTGAGCACTGAGGCACAGGGAAGAACAGAGTGAAGATGAGGGTGCTGGCAGGAACACTCCCTGCCTCCTACGAGACCTTCAGTGCAACCAGAGGTTCTCCCCAAACCACTGCAAATCCCAAGAAGAGGTGTTGGCTTCTGAGAGAAAGAGCTGCAGGAACATTCCCAATGCTTTGGGCAGAGCTTTTATGAAAGTTGGTTTTATTTTGTGCAAATTATTAACTTCAGTTGAAACTTTGTCAGTAAAAACCTTAATGAATCTCAAATGGTAAAAATAATAAAAATCTTAATTGAAGAGAGCAAAATGAGCTTTGCATTGGAACATAAACCTCAACGACGAGCTGTGTGCATTTATAGCTCTCAGCTCACACAGGTACACAGAATTAAAGGCACTGGGAGCCACTTTGGCCACACTGCTCCCGAGAGTGCAGGTTCTGGGTTTCCAGCTCTTAGTCTGGGGTTTAAGTGAGGACAGAAGTCAGTGCTTGTCCTGCACAGGCTTGAAGAGGAGCAGCTACTGTGAGGTGGGGAGAGAAATGCCAGGGGCTGGAATCTGGATGCATGGAGTGCACCAGGGGTTACCAGCCTGGGAAGTCTCATTTAAAGTGTTGCAATCTCCATGGAGTGTGAAATATCTCGCTTTGGAAGGTATAAGCCATGAAACCCTGAGGTAGCTGAAAGTTGAGGGCAGAGTTTCAAGAAAGCTTTTCTTCTACTGTTCTGTTCCTTTTCCTATTTGTCTGCATTAAAGATGTTCGGTTTCTTAACCCCTGTGGCATCATCAGCTTTAGCAGGAGGAAGTCCTGAGGCCAGGAGGGAGGGAATAAATTTGGATGTGTCAGAGAGATTGTCAAGTGTGGGGTCATCTTCAACCTTGGGCTGTAGGTAACATTTTGGTGAGGAAAGGAAAGCTGACAAAGACAGTAAGGAACACAGGGAGAGACATGAAAGGGAGCTGGAAGATGTCAGAATGGCTAATGGACAAAAAGTTCTAATAGTTTATAAAAATAACAGCCTGAAGCTCAATTTCTCCTCAGAGCTCTTATTTGGAACACAGAACACTGAAAGAAAAGGCAATAAAATTCAGATCAGAAAGCCTGAGTTCCCATCCACCCAATATGTCAGCAGACTGTAGCCAAGGCAGACACTTTGCAGTGTGGCATGTGTCCTATCAGAGTCTGGCTCACAGCAACGGCAGGTTCGGTCCAGCCGGGGCAGCGTGGTGAAAATAGAGGGGCAAGAATGATGGAGTGCCCCCAAAATAAAACTTTAATGGTGTTAAAATAACAAATGCAGAGACAGCATGTCCTGAGGGGCAGCACCCAAACGCCCTTTGGTGTGGCTGACCTGACAACAAATAAGGGTACCTGAGGGCAGGGGTCTAATCCCAAAGGGAGAACTGGGACATGACTTTATATGTCAACAGTCCTGAACCAACTAGAGACATGACCTGTTTTGGAATGATGCCATTAGTATCCTAATTTCCATGCTTTTAGTATCTTATCTCCCATGATCTCAAGTTTATGATTTCTGCATAAGCTACCTGGGCTGAGCTATTATCCATCCCAGCTAGCTTGGTTCCCACAGTGTTCCAGCTGGGAGAGGCCCTTCCAGCACTGCGAGAGGCCCTTCCAGTGTTGAGGTCTGGGCACCTGAGGAGCACTGGCAGCAGTAAGAACTTCAGACTCCAGCACAGGAACAAGACTCCATGAGCCTTGGGATGTCTCCTCCCTAATGATGTCCAGGGAAGACTCTCAATCCCTTGGACATTTCCTATGGTGCACAAGACACCAGGGTTCCCTGGAGACCTTTTAACCAACATCCATGTCACAGTGCAGCCTGTGACAGCAAGGACAAGAACTCAAGCAATTCTGGAAGGTTTTTTGCTATTCATTGTCACATTAGTGTCCAGCTGGAGTTTGCTTCCTTTGCCGCAACAGCAGAACTTGTCTCTTGTGGGAACTTTTCCCTCTTATGGGCTTCAATTAACCCCAGAATCACAGAGTCACAGAATGGTTTGGGTTGGAAAGGATGTTAAAGCCCATCTCATTCCACCCCCTGCCATGGGCAGGGACACCTTCCACTGTCCCAGGCTGCTCCAAGCCCCAGTGTCCAGCCTGGCCTTGGACACTGCCAGGGATCCAGGGACAGCCACAGCTGCTCTGTGGGCACCCTGTGCCAGGGCTTGCCCACCCTCCCAGGGAACAATTCCTTCCCAATATCCCATCCAGCTCTGCCCCCTGGCAGTGGGAAGCCATTCCCTGTGTCCTGTCCCTCCAGCCCTTGTCCCAGGTCCCTTTCCAGCTCTCCTGGAGCCTCTTTAGGCACTGGAAGGGGCTCTGAGCTCTCCCTGGAGCCTTCTGTCCTCCAGGTGAACACTTCCAACTCTCCCAGCCTGGCTCCATTGACCTGGATCAAGAGAAGTGGTGGTCACATACCTCAAGATTATGGTCAAGTACCTCTACAAGCTCTACAGGGAAAGCAAGAGCTTGACAAGTTCTTGCCCAGGTTACAAGGGAGATGCTGAGCTCTGAAGACAGATGCACACAAAGCAGCTTCTGTACTGCTGAGCATCACCCAGGAGTGTCATTCCAAATGGCTCAATCCGACCCTGATGGCTGTCCAGGTGAAGGCATTCTCTAACATAATCCCAGAGCATGGAACAGGAGGCATTGCAGAAAAAGGACAGGTTGGTCTGAAAACCAAGCAGTGGTTTTGGTTAGAAGTATTTATGGGACAGTGAAAGAACAAATATTATTCCAGACAAACTCCTAAATATATTCTTTCCATTGTCAAAGTAACAGCCCATTTTTCAAGAGGAGGTGCTTAATGTTTAGGAAAGAAGCATGTTGGCTGCAAAGCAGTTTCAGTCAAAGACAGAAAGACTTGTCCCTAGTGAGGACAAATACTCATGTCACTCTGCTTTAACATCTTCATCAACATGCCAGACAATGTTCAGTGCATTTGTGAAGTCCCAGAAACCCTGTGAACAGAGAGACTCTTTGTCATTGTTCCCATGAGCTGGAAAAATTCCAGTTTGGGAAGATGGTCCTCAGCCAGAGCTCAGCAAAACACATTTGTCTGGACTTCTCTCTGAATTTCTCCTCCCTGAAAACCTTCCCCTGAGGAAAAATCAATTTTTGTCTTCATTCTCAGCAGCTCCCATCTAGGAGGTGCTTTTAGCCCAGCCTCAGAGAAGCTGTTGCCAAGTGCTTCAACATTCCAGGCTTTTTGTCTCTGAAACAAAGAGAAATGCAGTTATGTTGGCATGTTTTCACTAGTGTTGTCTGCACTGATTATTTGCAGCTTTTAACAGTTTCTTCTTCACCGTGTCTAATTCTTCCATCCAATAATTCTTCAAGGTCCTCCTCATTGTTGCTGTTCTCTAAGAGACACCGTGTTCCAGGCCACCTTTCCCCAGGAATTGTATTTCTGCAGTTCTTGTTGGCTCATCTCCACAAACAAAGGAACAGAGATGGAGCCCAAGTAACGCAGAGACAGTGAACACAGCACGCAACCCCAGCTCCTTCCAGGAACAGCCGGCAGCCTCATGGCCCATCCTGGTCCATCATGGGCCATCCTGGTACGTCCTGCTACAGAAACCTCACAGTCCAGGTGGGAGCCACACTCCAGACAGACTCCCAGGCTGAGAAGAGTCCCTGCCTGAGGGCCATGTGATTCCAGAAAGGCATTTGGGGATTGCACAAGGCATTTGGGGATGTTTAGAGGACAAACAAAAGGCAGGGAATGGAAGGCAGTGCATGAGAACTCAGTGCCCCATACACCCTTTTGTGTGAAGGGTTTTGAGCAACAGGAGCAGGGGAGTGGAACTCAGGAGCACCTATTTCTCATGTCAGAAACTAGGGAATCCTGAGATCCAGGGACAGCTACTAGGAAAGTGTCTAAGCACAGCTGCTGCAGGGATTGGTACAGGATATATGCAAGTATGTAAATTCTCCACTGTTGCTGTTTCATGCTGGTCAAACTCATTTGAGACCTGGGAACAAGGAGGTGCAGCTGCTCCACCTGTGTTGGGCCATTGGACAGGGAAACCCTTCACAAACACAGCCTCATTTCTGCATGCAAATTCCTTTTCTTGCTGGTCTTTGCTGTTTCTCCCAGTGGCAGATGCAGGAACTCTGTACTGCTCTTCTAAACTCTCCCCATTCACATCTGTTGTCTGCCCCAGTGCTGTGGTCTTAGAGTTTAGTCCCCAAGCTGGTGCTGATGTCACTGACTCTGTTTAGGCAGTGGTGTGATATTAACAGAGAAGAGTTATTGCTATGTACCACTTCCACATGGGAATAATCCAGTATATCCCAGCATTGTTCCTGCTGTACTGTGCTGCAGAACCTGCAGGACTCAATACCACACACAAAGACAGGGAGTGCTCCTAGATATTTGGGCACAGCCTCCTGCACATGAGGAACACCTGCTCAGCCATGTGCACCAGCCACACCATGTCACTTGTGTCCCCTCCAGCCCAAAGAGCAGTTCCTGATCCTCCGAGAACCTCCTAGAACTGGCCCCATCCTTTTTGCACCATAGTCCTGCAAGTTATTTCAGGTCATGTTTCTGAGCTCTGATCTAGGATACTAAAGATTCATTTTAGCTTAGTCAGAAGTGACTAAGTCCAAAGTTAAAGTTCAAAATACCCACACATACACACTTCAGACCCTCTGCAGCCTGAAAGTCCATCAGTTATATCCCTTACCTTATCCCAAACATTGCATTCAGATATTGCATCTGTGCACTTCTCCAGAATCTCCAAACCTTCATTTCCAACAAACTCCTTTGTAAAGTTGCTGTACTTTCTTTGTTCTCTGAACTTATTCCATTTTCCCTTTACAGGAAAAGTTGCAAGAACAGCAGCTGCCTCAGCTAGCTGAAGCCGTCGGTAACTTCATCTGCCCTGCAGTTCATCAAGGATCCATTTCCCTCCCAGCATTGTTCTCTTCCAATACTTGTGCAAACACTTTATATTGCCACTCCACAATCCTTCAGCAATAGTTTTTTGATTTCACTGTTCCAAGGGTTCATTCTCAGCTGCATTTATACAGCCCATAAGTCTCAGCTGAGGGCTTCAGTCTGGTCAGTTTTGGTTTTGTGTTGATTTGGCACAGCCTGGTTTTTAGTGAGGGGGAGGTCCATAGAAGTAGCTTCTGCAAGAAGGTGCTGGAAGCTTCTTCCACCATGTCCAACACAGCCAATCTCTGATGGATCTGAAGATGGACAAGCTGCTGGCCCAACTGGAGAGGCTGGTAATGCCTCTGTGATTACACATTTAAGAACAAAATCAAAACAGTGCATGGGCAGCTTTTTCCAGGAGTGGTGAGGCACCACCACCAAGGCCATCCCAGCACAGCCCATGGTGAGCCCTGCCTGCCTGGCCACCCCCAGCCAGCTGTGCTGGGGACAAAAAGGGCAGGGGCAGGGACAGAAGCTTCTCCTTCCCAGTGCCCTGCATGAACAGAGGCATTAAACAGCACCAGTGCCACAGCAGCCACCACTGCCCCTGTGGAGGTGGGGCCACCTGGCCAACAGCAAAAACATGACAAGCAATTCCCTGGCACAGAACCCAAATGAAATCGACCTCTCGGCGCTGTAGGATCTTGCAAGACTGTTGAATTGGTGGAACTTGTTGGCAACAGTGCTGGAGCAGGTAGATGCTGGGGAAAGCTGTGATCCAGTGGAGACCCAAATGGAGAGAGAGGGCCCCTGCTCCCAGAAGGAGAGAAGGAGGACCCTTGATTCCAAACTAGAGCAGCCCATCCTTAGAGGACTGCACCCCATGGACCAGTGACCCCCTGGACCAGTGATGGCACAGCAGTTCTGGGGAGACTGTTTGCCCATGGGAGGAGCCCCATGGCATAGCAGAGGAAAGACTCCTCTTCCTGAGAGAACAGAAGATCTTGAGTGATGGGCTGACAAAAACCCCCATGCCCTGTCTCACTGTGCTGTCAGTGTGAAAGAGGGAGGGGCTGGGGGGGAATACGGTGTTTTAAAGTCTTATTTTACTTCTCATTTTCCTACTCCAACTCTGTTAATAATAAATTTACTTTATACCTTTAAATTTGAACATATTTTCCCCTTAGAGTGTTTTTCTCCCAGTTCTTACCTCAACTTCCTTCATATATTTTTTCCCTCTCTTCTGCCCAACTGTAGCAGGAGAGGGTGAGTGAACTACTTTTGTGGGTGCCTGGCATTTGGCAGTGTAAAGCCACAACAGGTTATCATATTCAGAGGATCTTTCCACCACTTCCATGGGACGCTCTCTTTTCTTTGCTGTGCTGTTTTCAACCCAGCTTATGGTCAGCTGAGCTTGGCACAGCCCCAAGATCATCCTTGGCCTTGTACCAAGCGCAGTTGAGCTTAACATGATACACACATCCCTCACTTTCCTGACAACTTGTCCCATTACATTGTGCTCAAATCCTTGCCTTTGGGATTTCCCCTGACCCCTCACAGAACTTCCTCACCAAGCCTGAATTCAAGCAGTTGCACTGACACTACTGGGCTGGAACTGAGGTTTCCTGTCTTCCCAACTCCATTGCCCTTCCAGAGGAGGGATCAGCAACTTTAAAAGGGCTCGTACCTGAGAGGAGATCTCCAGATGGTGTTATTTTTGTCCAGGTACCAGAGGAAACTCTGAAGATGCAGTTCTGGTTGTTTTTCTCTTAAAATATGTTTTGTTCTCTGAAAGTATTGAAAATCATTCTGCTGTATTAATCCTTGTCATTGGAGACAGGGTAGTAACAGATGGATACAAAGTGGATGGGACTTGAAATCCTGTCAGAGAACATCCTTGTCCTTGTCCCAGGTCTCAGCAATGTCCTGCAGTGAATCAAAGCCATTCACTTGCTGTAAGCAAGCTTTTATACTTCCTCAGCTATGCAAATAGTTTATCCACCCCTTTTGTTCTCAGACTTGATGAATTCATCTACTGAATATAAGCATCTAGAACTGAGCCACAGCCTTCCTTTGTAGTGGTTAGAGAGAAAGGAATGTGTTTCTCATTCTAAAAAAGACTTTTAATATCAAGTGAAACATGCCCTGCCAGAGCCAGCTCATTTGCAGACATTACGAGGAAGAATCGAATGTTAAGTGAGATAAGTCCAGTTTGACAGGTCACCCTCAGTTATGCCCAGGTGGAAGATGCCAGAGAGAGGACACCCCACCTCTACCCTGTGCCCTGCCACAGTCCCTGGTATAGAAGCTGTGTGTGTGTTTAGGAATTATTTCCATACTCTGCTCCCTGGTTTTGGTAGAGGAGAGCCTGAATAGAGATGGGATTCACCTGGTGTGGTTATTCAGCCCTTTCTACACTTGGGTTGTGGCCTACAGCCTCTTCCATCCCCTCCCAGCCCTCAGCTATGTACCTTACATTTTACTTCATTGGCGGCTCTGACGGCCCAGAGTGACCTGGATTAGAGATAATCACAGTTCCTTAATCAAAGTTCTCCTTGTCCCCTGATGTCAAGGGGGGAGGCACCATCCTCACCCTCACAGCCACCACAGCACTGGACTGGAGAAGCTCTCTCAGCTGGGTCTGGAGAGTTCCAGCACAGCGCTGGAGTGGCAGCTGCCACCCCAGCCCTGATGTCACACACAGCATCATGGGGAGGGGGCTGTGCTGCTGACAGCACAACTGCAGGCAGCAATGATGGCAAATGGTGCTGATGTCTGCTCTGCTCTTCTGCCCTCACTGTAAATCATCTCATTGCCTGAGCAGAGCTGAGAGAGCTCCAAATCCTGCTTTAACAAGTATTCCCCTAATCAAAAGCTTCTGACCTTTGGTCAGCGTCACCAGGAAAGGAAAAAGCCAGGAGGCCCCATAGAACAAAGCCTGATCTGAAAAACCAGAGAGACAAGGATCACCTTGTTCTACAGCCTCCCTGATTCTCTCTATACCTTCACTGTGTGACAATCACATGCAGGAGTGTCTGTAGAACCTTCCAGGTTTCATTCACTGGGCATTTCCACCACCACCACCCCCCAGATCTCAGGACAGAGAGCTGCATTTGAAGCTGGTTGATCTAAGGCTGCCCCCTGGCAATATATGTCTGGTTGAAGGGGTTTAGGAGAGACAAGGCCTTCCTCAGGCACACTCTCACTCCTCACACAGGATCTGCCATCCCCAGGAGCAGCTACAGTGCACGGCACCACCTCAGCTGGGGCAGCAAGGCCCTGTGCAAACCACATTGCAATAGACAATCCAATATGGATTGTGTTTCCCCAGGAGCAGGGTTCCTCCAGCCCTGGACACCATGCACTGACAGCAGTGACAGCAGTGAGAACTGGGAGGTGCTTATCAAAGAGCTCTGGGGCTGCAGGTGACACTCTCCAGTGACTCAAGTGACCTGCTCAAATATGTTGAGGTGGGTCCACCCTGACAGTCTTTGATGATGTCCTGGCTGAAGGGTGAAGAGAGATGGAGAACAAAGACATGGACACAACAATTCTTGTTGGGAGAATTGCACACCAAAGTTGCCCAGTGCAGGCTCCTGCAGGTGGGAGAAATCTGCAGTCTCTGCTCAGGAGGCAAAGTTGGATTTCAGGATCAGGATAACCCAGCTGCCCTGGAGTGTCAGACATCAACTCAGTGTTTGAGGCAGGATAATCAAACCCACTGCTGGCTCATGTACTTGGCTCCTGTCCTAGGCCTCGCTAATAGCCTTGCTTAAAACGATTGTTAATAGTCCACACCATGGCTCTGTGCCAAGCAGATGCACTCAGTTAATCCGCTCTCTTTGCTCATTTGGTTCTTGAACTTCTGGGTGCCTGAGATCTCCTCCATATCCCTCCACCCACATTTCTCAGTTCAGGGCTCTTTACCAGGAGTGGGCTGTCACTCTTTCCCCTTCCAAGGACATTGACTTTAAAGACAGGTATCAGGGTGACCAAGTGTGTTGAAGATGCCTGTGGGTGCTGTGATAACACCGTTACAAATGAGACTCTGCTTGCCTTTGTTTGGAGTTTTTGGGTGGTATTTGGTGAATGTGAGGGGTCCCAGTGCCCTGTAAGGTTGAGCAAAGGCTGCATCCCACTGCCTTTGGGATGTGTGCTGGGGCCTCCAGGTTTTCCAGGCAGTTGCACTCTGATTGCAGATCAGCTTCTAGAAGGGCTTCGTGCATTGGAAGGTGAAGAGGGCCCAAGGATCCCTGTTTTGCATTGTGCCAGGTGCTCCAGGATGATCCAGAGATCTCCCAATGCTGAGGAGCAGGGACTGCCCAGCAGTTTGGCATGACAAGCACTGGCACAAGCACCCTGCAGGCTGTGCAGCCAGTCCTGCTGAGGCAAAAGGACAGGCCATGCTCAGGTCCACACCCCGTGCTTTCAAAAGATTGATTAAAAAATTGAGTGTGTCCATAGGAAAGCTCAGGTGAATTTTGAAGTGATGGGAAACTAAAACTAGAGCAGCTGAGTACACTAAGCTCATCAGGTTAAAGGTGAAGGTACTTCTGAGAGCAAAGGGCTCTTCAGTTTGAAAGGCACACACATGTAGGACTCTACGGGGTGGCCCAGCCCAACTGAAGTATGACACAGTTTTTGCTGCAGATAAATTAGCTATCAGACCATCAGACCAGAGAGTGTTCAGGACTCTCCAGTGCTCACAGTCTTCACAAAACCCTTCTAAAAGCTCTGTTACTGCCCACCTTGTGCCCAGATTGAACTCATAATCAGAGGGCAGGAGAACCTATGTGACCAAGGACATCAAAGCAGGACTGCACCACAAGCAGCACCAGCACGGGCCCAACAGCCCCATAACTAGCACATCCTGCCCACACTGTGGCCTAGAGCAGGGGAAGGGCTGCAGTGTGTGGGAGAGAACAGAGCCAGACTGACCCCTGCCAGCTGAGCTGCAGAGGCACACAGGAGGTCCTTTCACCATGGGAAGTAAAACAGAAGTTAGAGGGATATCTGGGACACCAGAACTGTATCAAAGCTGTTGCCACAAAAGCCACAGACACATTCATGTTCACATTCAGGCAGCCTGGGGAGCACTGCAGGAGAAAAGGTGAAGCAGAAGAGCAGTCAGGGGAAGCCCTCAGCAGACAGATGCATCCCAGAGCATTTCTCAGAGCCGGATTGCAGGGTGACAGGAAGGACAAGTCTGTGTGCTTTTTCTCGTCCTTTTTAAATTTATTTATTTAAGTTCCAGAACGGATTTAATGACAACACTATCAAGTTACATTTTTTCAGAAAGGAAAATACCAGTCTGATGGGAATAGTAAAGAGCAATAATGGGCTAAATGGATGTAGGGGTCACTGTGAGTCCCTGTGGGCTGGCACTATGGGATCCATCCATGCTCACAGCCTGCCAGGCCAACACCAGCCCAGAACAGCCAAGAGCCCAGGAAATGCTGGACAGCTGAACAGAAACACCCCTGAGCACACAGGGACATGTTCTCTGTTTCCATTCAGTAGCTAGGCCTGAATCCATAACCAAGTTTCCTATGATTGTGTGTCCTGCTAGGGGTCATGTGAAGCTTCATTTGGGCTTTACAGACACTGGGCACCTGCACTGCACACTCAGCAAACACAGCTTCCAGGAGTTTGTGCATTCATGGAGCAAAAATCACAGCCTCACTGTGGTCCTCAGTCTCCCTGGATTGAACTCCAAGAATGCCATCCCATTTGTGTTTCCTGATAGGAGTAAACACCTTTACTGAAAAAAAAAAAAAAAAACCCAAACATTTTAGTGTTCCTTGATTTGGCTGGAATGTAATTTATGAAATGTCATCTTGAATGAAGACTTAATATTTCATATCAGGTCAAACAAATCCATTCATTTTCCATCAAAATCAAGCCTGCCAGTGCTGGAGAGGACTCAGGGGTCACAGCAGACATAAAGTTGAATATTAAGGTAACAGTGAACTCTAATTGCAAAAGAAAATAAACCCCCAACTGGTCGACTTTAGGAGGAGCATGGCCAGAAGGCTGAGCGAAGCTACCTTGGAAGTGTTCAAAAAACACGTGGATGTGGCACTGGGGACATGAGTTAGTGGTGGCTTTGGCAGTGCTGGGGAAATGGTTGGAATCAGTGATATCAGAGACTTTTCCAACCTTAAATGTGCTGTGCTTCCCCTCAGAACTCAGGTCCTTGGTCCTAAAGGAGTTTGGAGAAACCTGAGGAGGTCCAGCTGTAGCTGCCATGGTAGTCAGAGGCACATGTCTTGTGAAGAGGGTTGAAGGAGCCAGGCTTGTCTAACCAGGGTGTGCTGGTTTTGCATTGATTGACATTTGGTGAGGAAAGAGGCCATCCATGAAAGTGACGTTTCTAAGAAAAGCTGTGGCAAAACCAATCAGTGACTAGTTTTGAATACTGACATCTTGTTAGACCACTAGAAAGTTCAACATGCGTCTCTGAATACTCATGTTAAAAACGGAAATGGAAAAGTTCTCTTTCCTCCCAGCCTGGGAAGAGGTAACAAGCAGGCCCAGCTCCCCCTTTGCCATGGGGCTGGGCCAGGCAGGCGCTGCTGAGGGGTGAGGCCCCTTCCCGGGAAGCCCGCTGAGCCCTGGGTAGGGGCTGGGCCCAGCGATTGCTGAAATGAATGGGCAAGGAGGCTCACTCCTTTTTAATGCCTTTATTAATATCAGCTCTAGGTGGGGGTCTCAAGGGGCTGCGCACACCACCATTGCTCCCAATGAACAATTCAGGAGAGGACACATTCAGCTCTTCCAGACAGCCAAGCTGTGGGCTTCCTTCTTGCAGGAATTCCTGGAAAACACTGGCTCCTTGGAAAGTCTGGGGGAGTCCTGGGTACAGGATACTTTTGACGTTATGGTGACAAGATGGAACCCAGCTCTGATTGGTGTGAGGTTCTCCATGGTTCTGCTGACTTAGAGTGGTTATTTTTAGTTTTTGGTTTTGTGTTGGCTCATTGTTTTTTAGGGGTTTTATGTCCGAATTGTGTTCCATGAGCACTTGAGGCTTTTTCATTTGCATGTCGGGTGGTGCCATCGGTTGCCCTGTGGTTGCTGTGCAGGGAATGGCAGGGGTAGGGGAAGTTTGAGGAAAGGATACAGTTACAAAGAAAGGGGTCTCAGGTAATTAACATTTGACAGACAAAACATTTAGGGAAGGCATTTCCAATTACAATAACCATCGGTCTGGGCCAAAAGGCACCCAACAAGAGAAAAGAGAAAGGGCACCCAAGAGAAAAGCCTCACCACAGGCAAGGCAAACAGTATCCAACTGAACTCAGAAACCGGCACTTTGTTTCTTACACTGGGAAGAGGTAACAAGCAGGCCCGGCTCCCCCTTTGCCGTGGGGCCGAGCCGGGCGGGCCCTGCCGAGGGGCTAGGCCCCTTCCCGGGAAGCCCGCTGAGCCCTGGGTCGGGGCTGGGCCCAGCCATTGCCAGGCAGGAGGAGGGGAGGAGAGAAGGCCCAGTCCCAGCCGGATCGGGCCCTAGCAGCTGTTAACATCCTGCTGCTAAGCCGCTTTCCCCCCAGCACGGCCTGTGGGGCCAGGCCGGGCCCCCAGGGGCTGCCAGGCAGAGGAAGGGGGGAAGCCCCAGCCAAGGGCATGCTCCTGCTCAGATCCTTGCTGCTTCCCCACCACCCCAGTGCAGCTTTTGAAGAATCCTTTACCGTAAACAGCTCCAGTCATCACTACCAAGGCACCATGCCAAAAAATGTCCCAGCCGCATGAGAGATCATGCAGCCGAGACCAGGGGCAGCTCTGCAGCCGTGCAGAGTGGCCCCGCAGCTGGAACTGAATGCAGCCAGAATTCCTGAGATCCTGGAACAGCCCCAGCATGGCCTGAATTTACCACTTTTGGCCACTGTCCAGCAGGAACCATCACGACCTCTGCAAGCCCCAGGTGAGATATTAATTCTTTCCTTGCACAGGTGAAACTTGCAAAACATTAAATCTTCTCTGAGTGAGAGAAAAGGACAGAGTGAAAACACATAGAGAGACAATATGAAGACATTAAGATCAGTTAAGGAGTCATCGCATCCTAGATGGGAAGAGAACAAGAAGATGCCTTGGTTTTAGGCTGAAATTCTTTTGTAAAGCCATGGTGGTGGACTATGATATACTGGAATATCCCTTTAAGTTGTGGAAGACATGGATGGGGAAATGGAGTGCTCAAATTGTAGATATGAGTAAAGGCATTTGAGTTAAAACAAATAAATATTGAAGTAGCTGTGATCTTACGAGAAGCTTGAACAAGGAGAGAGAGGGATGAGATGAAGACCTGCCTCCAGGTAGAGGAGAAGGTCTCCGTTCCCAGAGATAAAATTTTTCTCAGACAGAGATGAAGAGAACCTTTGCATTTGAACCACTCATCCTGAAAATGGTACCCCATGAGTTTACACGGCCCATAGTGCAGCTGTAGGAAGGCTGCATGAAATGGGAGGGACTTCACAAATGCAGATTCCCAGGCAGCTGCTATTTGTGAGAACTGAAGCCATGAGAAAACTTTTTCTTGTGGACAAGTTTCCATGGCATGGAGAAAGAGACCTCTCTCTCTAAAAGAACTGATGAAAGACTATTTTCAAGGTGGTAAACTAACCTGGGTTCTAAGTTTTCTCTCTGCATGTTGTCAGTGAGAAAGAAAAGGAGCTTGTGGAGCAGAGGAAATGTTTTGAAAGTTTTATTCTGATTCTTATTTTTTTTCTTTCCTCTTGTAGTTAGGTTAATAAAGCTTTCTTTATACCCTTTAAGTTTTGAGCCTGCTTTGCTTTTCTCCTAATTCTATCTCAGAGCAGAAAAAGAGTAAATAATTATAGTGGGCACTCAACCCCCAACACAGGGGAAAAGGTGGATCCATAGAGATGTAAGAGGAACCTGCAGCTCCTAGAAGTCCTGAAGATCACAGAGCTAAACTTCCCAGCCAGAACAGCCAGCACAACATGGGGCAGTGACGAAATGGGGCAACACCCACATGTTACAGCTTGAGAAGTTCAAATTCCACACCAGAAAATGAAATGTGTACTTGGATGGTCATGCAGCCTGGGAATAGGTCACAGAGAGGCAGGAGTTCTTCATCCTTGGAGCTTTTCCATGTTTGGCTGTTGAAAGGCACAGCTGGCTTGTCCTAGTGCTGGTGACAGTCCTGCCACAGCCGACATTGGACCAGAGCCCTCCAGAGGTGCATCCCCACCACCACCTCTCACACTACACCAGATTCCAGCTCTAGAACAGGACTACATCTTTGAAGAACCAAATCTGTGTCCTTAGTCAGTCTGATGCACTGAATGTATGTCACTTTTTCTTCACAAGGAATTATTTAGGACAATTCAGGACACAGAAGCTGCCTCCAAATGAGTGAATGATACTATTCTAGAAACACCTCATCTGTTTTTATAAAGTAGCCCGGCAGGAGTGTGCCAAAAATCAGGGTCTCAAAGCAGGAGCTGGGTGGCTTCTAAAGATGAGATCAAAATTTGAATCTGTTCACTGAGGGCTGGATAATCAACATTTAAATTGCTGCAAGTCAGAAATTAACCCACTGACCTCCACACTGGGCTGACCCAGGCAAGCAAAAAGCAACCTTGTATTGTATCCGGAAAACCAACACCTATTTCCTATGTCTCTCCTTTGGCAGCTGAAAGATCACCAGCTATCAAAGATTCCTGGCCAAGCAGATTTTGGATTATAACTTGGCCCAGGAAAAATAACTTCTGTCCAAGGACACAAAGCAGATGAATGATTTCAGAGCATTCTTGTGCCAAGCCTGACCTGAGTCCAAGTCAGGAGAACCCAGCTGAAGACTCCAGGAAGTCTCTTTTTAAGCTAGAAATGGGTTTAAGTACTTATGTTCCTATTTTAAAGGTCTTGTACCTCTGGCTCCACATCTGACCTGGGAAGTTCAGATAAGACACCTCAATTTTTAATAAGTACTGGACACACCAGGACAGCAGGTACCCAGCAGTTCGCCAGCTCTCCTGGAACTCTTTCCTACTCCTCTATTAAGCTGGATTTTGGCATGAAACAAAATTTCCAAGGGTTCCTCACTATCCACATTTCTTTGAAGCTGGCATAAAATGTCTCCAGCCCTTCTCTTGGATCTCACAATCTTAACTGACCTTCACACACACCTCTTAGCATGTTTGCAATATCACTTCAGGGATGCCAACCTTGGTGCCTCCCAAAGAAGTTTTGTCATGGACTGAGGAACCCAAACACATAGTATATAAACAAATTTGTGCTGTTCAAATACCCTGAACTGCATTCCAAGAAGCTGCTGCTCTGCTCATCCCCTATTCAGGTGAAATCAACCCGTGTTTCCTGGGAGCCTGCAGACCCCTGATCTCTATGTGACTGACACAGACACGAGGCCACAGGACCCTCAGTGCTGCTTCACTGCCACCAGAGCCATCGTGTCCTGCCACTCGTGTCCTGCCATGCCTCACCTTAATGGCACCTACCACCAGTGTCTGTACCAGGCTGAAACACAGCCGAAAAATGATGTGGGAAAAGAGAATAGTGCCATAGGAGTCAATTACCCTGCCAGGAAATCCATTCCCAGATGGCTACCGACAAGAGGTAAGATTATCAAAACAAAAGGGATGGAAGGGAGTGCAGATCAGAGAGAAGCCCAGTGTGCAGTTTGGATTTTGCTCCCTTCCCAAATTACCCCTGCTCTCACAGGAAGGCTCAGAGCCCTCCTCACGCAGGGATGTCTTGGGGATGTCCCACAGCAGTGGCATCTCCCCAGATCTCTGTCCCTTGTTTGCAGTACAAACATCTTCCTTTAAGAGCAAACGATTCTGATGCAGAGGAAAAGAAGAATAAAAACCATTACAGCTGCTTTTCGAGCTCTTCAAGGCTTAAGAATGAAGTGAACGGGAGTGAGGACGCGTGAGTGCAGAGCGTGGAGAGTGGCAGCACAATCACTCTGGAACAGAAACAGCACTCCCAGCACACGCCAGGCTGGCGAGGAGCAGAGAGGGCACAGGGAAAAAAGCTCCAGAAATACCTTCAAAGCTGGAGATGACAAAGGGAAGCCTGGCCCAGCGGGACCGTGACAGCAAATAACAGATGACACAGATGAGGCTGAAGCATTGAGCACATCCTTCAACTCTCAGAATAAAGAAATAATTGCAACAAGCTGTGTAAGACAACGTTCTACAGAGATGAGACAGGCCAGGTGTGAGAAGGGATGAGATAGAGATGGCTGAACCAGAACAGGTACTCAGATCGCAGCACCTGCAGACACCCACAGAGTACTCACAGATTCAGCTGAAGTTGCTTCTGAACTGTTTGCATCACTTTGAGAGAGCCATAGGAACATGAGAGGGTGAGAAGGGGCTGAGGCAGGGGTATGATATCTGTTTTTCAAAAGAGGAAGGAAGGGGGGTAGAAATTACAGTCATCTCCAAATTATAGCTTGAACCCAGAGTATGGAGGTTTTTCAGGAAAACAATATTAAGCAATTAGGTTATGGCCACCAAAGAGGTAAGGTAATAAAAATGCCAGGTGTGGATTTCTGAGGAAGAAATCATCTCAGGCTAGGCTCATTCCTTTATTGTGACAGCTGACATCCTAAGGGGGGAGAAGTACTAAATGTGACATCTACTTTAGAAAGGATTTGTAATTTTTCTTTTAACACATTGGGGTTTGATACAGGTAGACAGCTGAGAGCCCAGAACATTCCCACAGCTGAAACCCTGGTGGGTACAGAGAATCATGAGCCTTTCTCACTCAAAGTGTCTTTTATTTGGAAATTGTTCACTCCTTTCCCAGGAATGGCTCTGGGTCTAACAGCTCAACCCTTGCCTCTCACTTGAGAGCAATGTGATAATTCGGTCTTCACCTCACATTCACTCACTCCTCCAAAGTGGATTTTCAGCTCTGGATTTATCCCAAGCTGTCTCTTTCCCTTTGTGTACTCTATTTAAAAACATATCATTCACATGTTACATTTTTAGGCCACCTCAGATGTCCTTGCTGCTGTTTCATGGTCAGCTGCTCCTTCTCCCTGAGCTAACGGGGAGCTATTAAAAGCCAGGATGACTCTTGCTGAGGGAACAGGAGCTGCTGACTCACCCCTTCTTTGCAAACACCCCCAGCTTGCAGGGCCAGGGTGAAGCCCTGCTCAAGCCTTCCCTGCTGGCTGCTCAAGCTCCCTGAGATCCAGCCCTGGAGGGGATCAGAAATTCTTTCCCTTCCCAGTTCTTTCCTTGGTTTATTTTCCTTTGGTATAATGTGTTGCTCAGAAATTTCTCAGAGGCAGATTGTTTTATCTTTAATTTTGCTCTATTTTACAAATCAGGTAAAGATTTCCTCTGTCCAAAAGGTTTGATTTCCCTGTACTGGACACGTGGAATGAAGCAGCATGGATGCAGCCTCATGTCCCACAGCAGGAGGGGCAGGTGGGTCACAGGATGTGAGGGCTCTCTCTGACTCCATCACACCTCTTACATCCCCTCCTGACACATACAGGGGTAAAACCTCAAAGCTGCTGATCCTTCAGAAGGCCTGAAGCTGGATCTGCCCAGGAAGAAGCAATTCAGCAGAGCTGTGTTTGTCCCATGTCCTGAGCTCTTGGCTCAGATTCATTGGCTTTGATCCACTGGTTCAGTCCAAGAGGCTCTTCTGAGACTGTGACAGGGGCTCATCTCTCCCCAGTCACCTTCTCTTCCCAGAGATGTAATTCCCGATCCTTGTGTCCAGGTTTAACCCCAACAGCCCCCGAGCCCCAGGAAGCCATCAGTAACATGAGGCAGAAAATTGGAAAGGTAAAAGTTAGAAAACTCATGGCTTGAGGTAAAGACATTTTAACAGGGAAAGCAGAAGCCACACGAGAAACACAAAGCAAGACAAGGAATTAATTCCCTGCTTCCCACAGGCAGGTACGTGCTCAGGCACTTCTGGGAAAGCAGGATTTCACCACATGCAATGGTTACCTAGAAAGACAAATGCTCTGCATGTCCCCACCTTCCTGCTTTTTCCTCATACTCTAATACTGACTATGGTGTCACATGCTCTGGAATATCCCTGTGGTCAGTTGGGGTCACCTGCCCCAGCTGTGTCCCTTCCCAACCTCCCACAGGTATAGCCCTGCTCAAGCCTTCCCTGCTGGCTGCTCCTCCCCAGTGTGGCTTCAGGAAAAGCAGAAAAGGCCTCAGCTCTGGGTAAGTTCAGCAATAACAAAACCATCTCTGTATGATCAACCCTGTGTTCAGCACAAACCCAAAACAAAGTCCCATTGTGGCCACTGGGAAGAAAATCAGCTGTGCCACAGCCCAAACCAGAGCACCTGGTTTCAGGAGGAAAAACAAGATCCTGTGGGAGTAACTTTCCTGCTCTGCTCTGCAATATAAGAAAGACATGAAGCCATTAGAGAGTGTCCAAAGGAGGGACATGAGAATGGCCAAGGGCCTTGAGGGGAACCACATGAGGAGCAGCTGAGTGCACCTGTACTGTGCTGGAGAAGACTGAGGTCAGACCTCACCAGAGGCTGCAATTTCCTTGTGAAGGGAAGAGGAAGGGCAGCTCTGATCTCTACTCCCTGGAACAGGGACAGCACCCAGGGAAGGGCTGAGCTGGGCCAAGGCAGGCTCAGGCTGGACATCAGGGAAAAGCTCTCCCCCCAGAGGGGAACACTGCCCAGGCTCCGCAGGGAGCGTGTTGGTTTAGCACAGATGGTGAGGAGCAATTGGTGATTTCCTTTGAACTGACAACCAAAATAGCCAATTGGATACAGGTGGGTCACACAGCCTCAAAAAGCTAGAAGGAAGCCTGGTGACCAGGTAACATCGTGGGCCGCCTGAGGAGGGCCCGACTAAGGCTCTGCTGTCCCAGGGCGCCCGGGCCCGGTCGGGCCTCTGGGAGCCGCTGCCCGCAGAGGAGGCAGGGCCGGCTGAGCCCCTTTTCCCCCGGCTGCCCGCAGAGGAGGCAGGGCCGGCTGAGCCCCTTTTCCCCCGGCTGCCCGCAGAGGAGGCAGGGCCGGCTGAGCCCCTTTTCCCCCGGCTGCTCGCAGAGGAGGCAGGGCCGGCGAGCCCCTTTTCCCCCGGCTGCTCGCAGAGGAGGCAGGGCCGGCTGAGCCCCTTTTCCCCCGGCTGCCAGAGGCAGTGCTGCACCTCAGCAGGGCTGGCCGCGTGTCTGGGGCCGTGGCAGGGATCAGGGCTGGGCTGTGGCAGAGCTTGGCCCTGGCCGCTGGCACTCCTGGCCTGGGAGAGGATAGGACTCCCCCCTCACCCTACACCGGGCCCCAGAGAGCATCTCCGAGTGGCTCACGCCTTCAGATCGAGGGTGGAAGAGAAGGCATCCACCAGCCCCCACCGGCATGGCTTTGAAATCTTTGGCTGCCACGGCAGAGAGCACACGACCACCGCAGGCCTGGGGAAGCTTTAACTCTTTCCTGACGCAGATTGAGACTT
Organism: Trochalopteron elliotii; assembly: GCA_024734555.1. Classification (NCBI taxonomy): domain Eukaryota; kingdom Metazoa; phylum Chordata; class Aves; order Passeriformes; family Leiothrichidae; genus Trochalopteron; species Trochalopteron elliotii. The sequence goes on from JANPWX010000420.1 coordinate 207,745, forward strand.
TAACTCTTCTCAGAGATGTGAAGGCCAAATTAGAGATATGTAAAGGGTCAATATGAAGATATCTAAGTTAGTAAATGAAGAGTGACTTCTTAAGTGGGAGAGATGACAAGTTGCCTGAGTCCTAGGCTGAAATCTCCTGGGAGTTTTGGTAACAGAGTGTAGTATGAATATGCCAAGTATTCCTTTAAATCGTGGACAATACAAATTGAGGAGATGATTTGTGGATTTTAAAGCAAAGGTATCTGTGATTTACTGAGTGAATATTGAATTAGAAGCTGTGATTTGTTGGTCCCATGAGAGGTTTGAAGAGAGAGAGATGAGGAGAAGCCCTCTGCCAGTGAAGAAGTGAGAACACATCTCTGTTCCCTGAGTTGAAGAATCAACTCACCAGCCTTTGAAGCTGCTCATTTTTAAAAGGTGACACCCCAATATCTGTGAGTCTATGACCCATTGTGTGGTCACAGGAAAGGCTACATATATGGGAGGTTCCACAACTGCAGAATCTCCTGGGCGGGCTGCTTTTGTGTGAGTTAGAACCCACAAGCAGACTGTTTCTCTTGTGGAAAGGTACCAAAACAACAGCAGAGACTTCTCTCTTTCAGAGATTGACTAAATGACTGCTTTACAAGTGGTGCTGACCTGGAGTTCTGAGTTTTGCCTCTTTACATTGTTTGTAGAAAACGAACAGTTGTGGTGGACGAAAGGGTTGGTTTAGAAATTAATTTGTGGGGTTTTTTCTTTTCCTTTGCTTCTCTTAGTGTATGTTAATAAAATCTATCTGTTTACTTTTAAGTTGGGCCTGTTTTTCCCTTTTATCCCAAAATCCTATCTCCTAGCTGGCAAACAAAATTCGGGGAACATGAAACCACCACATAAATGGTGGCGTGACTCAGATAACTGAACCAAAATCACTACAAATGGGCACGGCCCCAAGGCTGCCAGAGCTCCAGGAGCCTTTGGACAGCACTGCCAGGGATGCCCAGGGGGGCATTGTTGGGGTGTCTGGGCAGGGCCAGGGGCTGGGCTGGATGATCTTTGTGGGACCTTTTCAACTCAGGACATTCTGTGATTCTGTAACTTTGGCCTCCAAACAGGTCCTGCCTTGGAGGTAGGAGCCTCCTCCAGGATAAGCTTATCCTGGGGTAGAGCAGTCCAACATCAAGCACTTGATGAGTCCTTCTCTCATCACTGGAGCCAGCTAAAGAATGAATCTATCCACTGAGGTTACCTGAATTTAAAGGTTTCATCCTGAAAGAGATTTCTAGGTCGAAAGAGACTCTTCCTTGTAGCTGGCAAAACCTGAAGAGGGCTGGGCAATGTAAGCAACCCTCTGATTGCCTCAGCAGCCCTGAGAGCTGAGGAGAAGCACTCCAAGGTGGTGTAGCACCTCAAAATGATGTGTTGCAGTCCTCAGCATTTCCAACACTTCAGGCTCCTGGGAAATTTAGCTCCTGAGCCAGTCTGACATTTTTTGGAAATTTTACCCTCTTTATGTATATTATAGGTTGCATTTAATCATGCTGAGCTGGTGAGTAATAGCTATAAAATACTCTAGCAATTTCATACAAATTTTTTGAACTGCTCAAAGGAAAAAAAGGAAAAAGGATACTAGACAGGATGAGTCAGGCCCTGAGAAACAGGTTCCATGGACTCATTCTTTGGTTTGCAAATTGTCTGTGAGCAGATTCTGATTTCTTTAACTGGGTCATTTCCTAAAAGGGTTTTTGACTGGTTTTCATGAGTCATTCAGAAGACTTCAGCTGGTTGCCCACTGCTTTCCACAATGGGATTCAGAATGTACATGTTATCATTTAACTCACAGGATTTTGTTCCTTCATCCCTCCCAAAGGGCTCAGTGGTGGTTGGAAGGAAAAACGGATGAACAGAGGGATGAACACAGGGTGACTTTGGTGTAGGTGCTGAGAGCGGGTGATTTTAGCATTTGTCTGCTCAGCAGGCTTCTCAGAGGGAGAAGAAATCTGATGCAGGAACTGAGCAAACTTGGCTAGCAAGGCATTTTGGGAGGCTGACGGCGGTACCCAGTCTGGGATTATGAATTATGACCCAGAACTTGTGCTGGGGGTCACCCTCACTGGAAGGGAGGGATGTGGGTGAGCTGGGGCATGGCCTGGACATGCAGCCTCTCCCAGCCTGCAGGTCCTGAGATCCCTTTCCACCTTGGGAAGTGCTTTCAGTTCTGCTTTCCTTCCAATAAACAATTCCTGGAGGGGAATAAAAAAAATAAAGAGTACTGAGTTAGAAGAGACCCACAAAGTTCACTAAATACAACTCTTATGTGGATGACCCATCCACGACCTTGGCATTACTGGCACCACGCTCTGACCAGTTGGGTCAGAGATTATCAATATATTAATTTCACATTGTAGTTGTGCTGGTTTGGCACAGCCTCATTTTTGGTAGCAGGTGAGGACGACAGAAGTGGCTTCTGGAAGCTTCTATCATGTTCAACAGAGCCAATCTCTGATGGATCTGAAGATGGACAAGCTGCTGGCCCAACTGGAGAGGCTGGTAATGCCTCTGTGATTACACATTTAAGAACAAAATCAAAACAGTGCATGGGCAGCTTTTTCCAGGAGTGGTGAGGCACCACCACCAAGGCCATCCCAGCACAGCCCATGGTGAGCCCTGCCTGCCTGGCCACCCCCAGCCAGCTGTGCTGGGGACAAAAAGGGCAGGGGCAGGGACAGAAGCTTCTCCTTCCCAGTGCCCTGCATGAACAGAGGCATTAAACAGCACCAGTGCCACAGCAGCCACCACTGCCCCTGTGGAGGTGGGGCCACCTGGCCAACAGCAAAAACATGACAAGCAATTCCCTGGCAAAGAACCCAAATGAAATCGACCTCTCGGCGCTGTAGGATCTTGCAAGACTGTTGAATTGGTGGAACTTGTTGGCAACAGTGCTGGAGCAGGTAGATGCTGGAGAAAGCTGTGATCCAGTGGAGACCCAAATGGAGAGAGAGGGCCCCTGCTCCCAGAAGGAGAGGAGGACCCTTGATTCCAAACTAGAGCAGCCCATCCTTAGAGGACTGCACCCCATGGACCAGTGACCCCCTGGACCAGTGATGGCACAGCAGTTTTGGGGAGACTGTTTGCCCATGGGAGGGACCCCATGGCATAGCAGAGGAAAGACTCCTCTTCCTGAGAGAACAGAATAAGGTCTCGAGTGATGGACTGACCAAAACCCCCATGCTCTGTCTCCCTGTCCTGTTGGTGGGAAGGAGGGAGGGGCTGGGGGGGAATATGGTGTTTTAAAGGCTTATTTTATTTATTATCCTCCTCTGACTCTGTTAATAATGAATTTTCCTTATACCTTTTAATTTGAACCTTTTTTTGCCCTTTGAACCTGTTTTGCCCTTAGAGTGTTTGTCTCCCAGTACTCATCTCAACTCATGAGCCCTTTGTTAATTTTTTTCCCCTTTCCTCTGCCCAGCTGAGAGCAAGAGAGGGTGAGTGAATGGCTTTCTTGGGTGCCTGATGTTTGGCCAGTGTCAAACAATGACATAGTGGTAACTTATTTTTATTGAAACAGGTGCATGCTCCCAAAAGGGAAAGTTATATAATGTCCTAGAAGTTAGAAAAAGTGTTGACAAACCTGGAAAACAATGGTACAAAAGTTGTATTGCTTATCTAGAAGCACTGCTAGGAGCAGAAAATCATTCCCATAACAGGAATACTAAAAAAATGGATAGCCCTCTTCACAGCTCTGATAAGGGGAAGCTGCTTTGGAAAGCAGCAGAGGGAATTGGGAGATTTGGTATTTTGATACTGAGGAAAATTTACCCCTTGCAACAGGTCTTTGATGGCTTGCATTGCACAATCAATGGGTATGATGTGGTCTGTATAAGGCTTTTTTAGGCTAAGAAGGGAAGATTTATTTCACAGAGGTCAGAGGGCACCACAGGAATTGTCCAGCAGGGGTTAAATCCATGGCAGTAGATGCTAAACATGCACCTGTGTGCCTTCACATGCACCACAATTGTCAAGGGGGCTTTCCAAGGCCATTATGGTTTGCTCTGGTGATGCCCACACTGTTCCCCACATTTCCTGGGTGGCCTGGGCTGCAGGATCTGCTCATAGCAACGAGGATACAGGCCTTCAAAGCACTGGCTCTTCCCTGTCACCTGTCTCTTTCTTGGTGGCCAGAGGTTCTTGCTTCAGTGTTGGAGTCACAAACATGGCAGGTTTCATGGCCCTGTTCTGTATTTCAGGATGGCAGCCCTGGTACAGCGTGTGGTGAACACGGTGATGTTGGATTAACAGTTGGGCTCAACAGCCTTACAGGGCTTTTCCAACCTAAATGAGTCCTTGATTTTAATCAAGTTCTGCCCTCTTACAAGGAATAGGTAAGAGAGTGACCTTTGCTGAGCAGGTGCAATTTTCTGGGAGTTTTTACACCTGATTCCTTATGTGGGCAAAATGTTTCCCTGAGTGACACACACTTGTGTCATTTTTCCCCTGTCCAGGACTAGAGCTGAGATACTCATACACAGGAGTTTCAAACCACCACTCAGCCGAAGCTTCCAGACAATTAACTCCCAGGAGATAATTACTTTTGGAATGAGTTCCAAGCTGTAAAGTTGAGTTCTCCTGCTGCACAAACTATGATGTCTCTTGCAGCCACTTCTCTGTGATTTTTGTTTAATCCACACCTAAAATGTAACATCTCCTCCTTTCCCCCTTGCCCTTGGTGAAGAGCAGGGACTTTAAATCCTCCACAGAGCAGAGCAGAGCAGAGCAGAGCAGAGCAGAGCAGAGGGGTGACACAACACAAAGAGTTTGTGCCTAATTTCCTGCTTTCTGAAATTGCAACCCTAGCACACACACATATGGTGTTTACACAGCCTCCTGCACACTTAGCAGCCAAACCTTCACAAAAGCCATGTCAGGCTGGGCCAGCCCAGGGAGAGCAGGGACAGGAGCCCCTGGTGAGGTAACTGAGCAGGAGATGTGGGGTGTATGGAGGGGGGCTGTGCTTCACACTCAGAAAAATCTGCCACACCAGATTTCCCTCTTCTCCAGAGATGCAGGACAGAGCTGAGGAAACTGCACAGACATGAGTGTCAGTGAAGGAACAGGAGTTGTAGTTGTCTGACAGGATGAAATGCCAGGCTATGGTGGAATGACACGAACAGCATGCAAGGATGCAGTTTGGCTTTGTCTAGGGATGGTGCAGTGGATGATGCTCGGAGAGCCTCCCATCCTCCCTCACCCTGGTGCTCCCAACACAATGCTCTGCTTCAGAGTCAGGCAGAGCAGTGCTGCATTCACAGTCACTAATTAGGCTGAGAGAGGCTCAATTTCCCCTGGATAAACCTGAGCTGATGGGATGCTTTGGCAGGATGGAAACACCACAGCTCTGGAGTTGTTCAAAGCCGAGGGAGTTTTGAATTAAAGAGGAACATGGGTCACAGTAGGTGCTTTGTGTTGGAAATTCAGTGCCAGCCTGTTCTGCACAGCCACCACCTGTGTGACACCGGTGACCTGTGGGATCAGACCTCGCACTGCAGAGGACAGGGCTTTGCTGGAAGAGTAGATGGGACTCTCAGAACTGGGGCTACAAAGTGTGTCATGCTCAGAGATAAATTTTGCTGGGTATTTTTTATTACATCCATGCCAGAAGTTAGAGGCAGAGGAGCTGCAGGAGATGGTTACACTTGGGGTGAAGGTGACTCAGAGCAGAACATCCCTTTTGTCTGTGAGCTCCCAGCTCTGCTTCCTTGTCAGTCCAGCTGCCACACTGGAACATTGGCACATCTGAGAAATGGAGGACACAGGAACCATGTCTCCAAGACAAATCCAGAGACTCACATGGCACAAGCACTCCCTGGAGGCAGTGTTCCCACAAACCTGCCGGATTGCCGGGTTTGCCAGGGCTTTATTTTCTCTCTGAGATATGCTCTGTGTCTGCTCTCATTCTTGAGAGCACTGAGCAGCCCAGGGCTGCCTCACCCCTGGCCCCAGGGACGTGGAAAGTATTATAGATGGGTAATGTGATGGTTGGCTCTGACAATTAAGAGATGAATATTATGTGATGTTAAGAGACATTTTATAGATGTATAGTTATGTTATTATGGTATGTTCTCCCCATAGTCCTCTTCCCTTCCCCCTTGTATTGTTGTCACTGGTCGGGGCATTTAGGGAGGGCAGGCTCGTTACAGGAGACGTGGCATGGCAATACCCGACCTCCAGTCAAGTTGCAAGAAAGTGATCTCCAGCAATAGATGGCAGAGAAGGAGTTGACTGACAAGACTTTGGAAGGGGGCCAAGGATATAAAACGCAGAGTATCCATATTATAGAAGAGCATGTGGTGGTTTAGTCTTATGCTCCAGCTGCTGCTCTTTCTCCTTATTCAGTCTTTTTTTGTTGTATTTTGTTAAGGTTTAATAAACCTTTGAAATTTTAAAAAGTGAGTGTCATTTCTCACAAAAGGCACCCTCCCGTCAGTACACTCATGTGCCAGGTGCAGGTAATGTCCACAGCCTGGGATGTAGTGTAGAAACCAGATTTCTCCTCACCACACTAATGTTGTGTCATCTTGGCACCTTTCTCCCGAGGATCCTGTTCACCAGCAGTGACAGCCATCACCTCCTGACAGGGAACCAGCACAGGTAACCCCACAGTGGATCCATGGACACCGAGTGCCACTCGCTTGAGTACCAACCCCACAGGGAATGAGTTGCAAGCTCTGGGCTCATCCCCTTACTTTTAACACAGTATGGAGCAGAAACATAAGTGAGAGGCTTCTTTAGCAGATGTGCAACTTTTTTGCATGAGCAATTGCTGTTTTGGGTCCGTGGCTTGCAGAATCCAGGAATTTTCTAATTGCCTGGGGTCACTGAGATGCACAAGGACCACAGGGCCAGCACACACACAAGGAGTTAAGTTTGCTCCAGCCATGTGTGGGCAGTAGCAAGCTTCATCAGTGCAGTGATTGTAACCTCTGGCAGGACAGAGGCTACTCATGTTTCTGCTGGAGTCAAACCCTTGGCTGATGTCACCCAGGGCAGAGGAGCCCCTTCCCCAGGGGAGCAGCTCCCCCAGGCAGCCATCCCGTGCCTAGTGTGCTGGCTGTATTTCCTGGATGGCTCCGGGAGATGAGCTGCCTGTCACCATAAAGCAGAGCCTGAGCACTGACAGTGACCAGAGCTGGCATTAATTCACTCCCTACCAGCTCCAACTGTCTCCCACACCTGCACTTGGTTTAACCAAGTAACCTCAGGTGAAATTTACAATCTTCCTGTTTCCTTGATTTATTAGTTGCAGCCTCTGGGTCTGATGATTAGATGGCCTGAGCCCAGCTCTGTCCCTTTTTTTGGAGTATACTGCAGGTTATTTGTTTATTACAAAGGCTGATAATAAAAAATACTCTGCTACACTTATTCCTAATTGCATCACCATGGCAACACTGATAAAAGTTTTTGAGCTTTTCCTCAAAAGAATTTGCTGGGTTATGTTGTTTATAGAGATCTACATGTGTGCCAGGTAGGAGGTTTCTAGTGATTTATCTGGCACATGCTTTGTCAGTTATCTATGTTTGTTTGTGCAGCTCAGCTGCTCTCTTCAGCATCTCTGCCCATTTCTCTTGGCCACTGTCCTCAGCTCTCTGTGAGGCTCCCTGGACAGGTCACCTCTTCTCCTGTCTCCCCCCAGCCCCTGATGTCAGGTCACTGCTTCCCTCCCTGCTACTCTGCCAGGGTACAGGGACAGCCACCCATACCAGAGCCACCTCCTGTGGCAGTGCAGGCTTGTCCCCAGTGTCACAGACAAGCTCTGGGCTGTGCCTGAGGCTGCACAAACCCTGTGTAGGGCTGAGCACTGCAGGCACTGGGGAGTGGTGGGGAGGGCAGGATGGGACAGGCATGGGGTGCAACAGAGGCTGCTTTGGGGCTGGACCCATCTGAGGAAAGAGTGAGATTCCTTCCCCTCTGTCCCTGCTGCCCTCCCTGCCGGGCCTGGGGTGACAGTGAGGACGCTGCACTGTGAGCATAGTCTTGGGTGAGATGGGCCTGACCCTGAGGCCCCATGGGCAGCAGGAGGTTGTCAGATCACATCAAGGGTTTCCAGCCAATGGAGTCCCAAAAACCAGGCATCACAGAGGGACCTGTGAGGTGCCTTTCCGTGAAACTTGATGCTCCTTCAGCAACAGCTTCCTCTTGCTGTCTCACACTTTACCCTTGGGAGCAAAGAACCACAAGTGAGGGGCCTGGTCCCACTTGGAAATGTTCCCACCCCAGAGGCTGGTGGCCCTGGACAACTCCAGTCAGTCTGCACCTGCTGGCTTCAGACACACACCCAGCCCTCAGCATCCTAGTCTTTGCCTGATACTGCCCAAATTTAACCAAGCCTGATTCCCAGCCATTAGCTGACAGCCATGGTTTCCCAGACAGTCCTTGTGCACTTCTCCTTGCTTATTCCCTTCTCAAAAGCCCCCTGTTCACCAGTGTCTTGCTGCTCTGTGGTGCCCAGGACCGGTGCCTAGAACCAGTCCCAGGCTCTGGAGAAGGTGCAGGAAGAGGCCTCAGCTGCAGGTGGGTTCCAGAAGCAGGTTCCAAGACGGCCTAGGACTCCTGGCCATGCAACCTGTCCCAGGCCAGGCAGAGGGATTGCCCTCCTCCTCCCAGTGTTCCTGCAGCTGAATGCCAGTGGCAGAGAGCAATGTCTCTGCCCTCTTCCCACCTATTATGGGAGTTGCTCATGCTGCTGAAATACTCTGCAGACTCTATCCCTTGCTCTCTCTCCCTCAGGTGTCACCATCAGGCTCATCCTGCACTGCATCACCAGGACTGTCTTCCCAAGCTGAATTCCCCTCTCTTATTTCCCAGCCCATTCCCACTGCATGTCCTTGATCTCTCCTGCATGATCCCAACCCTGCCAGTTAAATGCAGTTGAGGTTCATGCTTCTGCACATCTAAGAGGGATTAAATTGAGCCAAGGAGCCACCCTGAGCCCCAGCTGTGTCCAGTGGCATTGGCCATTGCCCTTCATCAAGATCCACAGTCCACAGCAACTCTTCAGGCACAGTTTGTTTAGGCAGTAAGATTTTGGGAATCTCACCCCTTGATTTGTTTCATTTCTTCTTTATTATCATTGTTCACTTTACACGGGTGCTTTATCTTATGAATATTGATTCTTTTGCCTCACTGGTTAGCAATTGTTTATTCCACACTAATGTTTTCTGTTCCTACATTTTTGCACACTCAGGTGATTTATAAAGGTAGTAAAACAAAGATAGCTTGTTGCAGTGAACTCAAAAAGCTTTGCTGTGCCAAAGGGTCCTGGGAATAATAAATCAAATCTACCTTGAGTCAATGTCATCTCTGCTGCATTCACCCTCAGATGGAGTGATCCAGCACCACATCCAGAGCCACACCATCCACCAGACAGCTCTGTCTGCCCAAAGCTGGTGCAGGGAGATTCCCCTCTCTGTGTGTGCCATTCATCACCAGCAAAGCCAGAGGCCCCCCAGGGAATGGGCACGGCCCCGAGGCTGCCAGAGCTCCAGGAGCCTTTGGACAGCACTGCCAGGGATGCCCAGGGTGGAATTGTTGGGGTGTCTGTGCAGGGACAGGAGCTGGACAGCATGATCCTGGCGGGTCCCTTCCAACTCAGGATATTCTGTGATTCTATGATTCAATGAAAGCAGGGTGTGGCTGGACTCCTGGAGTGTGGCGTCAGAAACTCCCCTCTCCACCTTTACCCCAGGTGAAAAGGTCCTGCCAGCTCTGAAAGACATGTCCTTGCAGCACACTTGTCCCCCAGGGCCTGGGAACCAAAGGCTTGCTGGAATTGCTGTGCACCTTCAGGTGAAATCCTGTCCTCACAGCTGGAGCTGCTGCCCAGGAAGGAGCCCCTCCAGCACCCACAGCAGGCTCCCAAGGCTCTCTGCTCCCTGGGTGGTTCCACAAGCTGGTTTGGAGTGTGTGCAGACAGCTCCATTCACACTCATTCTCCAGCCAGAGCCGTGCTGTGACTGCTGAGAAACAGGAAAACAAATGCAATTGCTGAGGACACAACCCTGACTGCCTGTTACTGCACACTGCATCCTGTAAGGTCGCCAGACCTTTCCTTACTGGCACTGAGGTCCACCATGCTCAGAAACTTTAATTCTTCTGTCTTTTCCAGGTCAGTGGAGCTCTTTATGTCTGTCCATCCATCAGCTCTGGCAGTCTCCATCAGCACAGAAGGGAGCTGTTCCCTTCACCTGACAGCTGTGTGCTGATGTGAGGAGCCCCAAGTAGGTCTCTGGTCAAAGGGCAGGGACACACACATCCCAGTCCATTTCCAATGGGTGTTAATGGGTTTTCTGGGTGTAAGCTGAGCCAGGGAATGCTCCACTCTGGATCACTGGTGCAAAGAGGGCCTGGAGGAAGGTGCCTCCTCACTGGGTCCAACTGAAGCAAGCCACTGCTACTCTGTGGTGGTCCTTTGCCCTCCCTGCAAAGGCTGTAGGAAGGGTGTCACAGTACCTGGTGGCCACGGGGTACAGGTGGCCACACAGCCACACCAGGAGTGTTCCTAAAGCCAAAGGATGGTGGGAGGGAGGAGGGAGAGCCCCAAAGCACAGCACTTCCTCCAGCTGATCCAGAACAAAGCACACCCCAGCAGGCACAGTCACCTCCCAAGGAGATGACAGATGGGGTGACAACAGGTTTTCCACATTCCTGCTGGGCCAGCAGGAAGATAAATCCCTTTATATCCTTTTCTGTTCCTTTGTCTGTGAGAGTGGTGACCCAAAGGACCAACCAGCTACCCTTTAGCCCCCAGGTACCTGTGTCTGGATGTCAGTGCTGGAGGATTTAACACAGTGATCAAGAGCAGAAAAGAGCAAACCTGCCTAGAGATCAGTGCAGCTGTGCTGGACAGCACAGTGTGGCTCTTGTCCCAAATCTGCACTCAGTCACACACATGTAAAGCAGAGCTGACTGTATCAGTAAGGGCTGGCTGTCAAAGCTGCCATCCCAGCTGGGACAAGCTGATGTCTGTGATAAATTAAAGGTAATTCAGGCTGTGCTATCAAAACCTTTTCTCAAAGAAACAAACTTAGATTTTTGCAAGAAAAATAACCAGAAGAGGGAAACCTACAGTTTCCTTGAAATGCTGTCATTGCAAAGAGAAAACTCAAGAAAATCACAAGTCGAGTGGTTTCTGAAAGTTTTCTGGTGACTTTTTATCTCTCAGTCAGACAATCAGGGAATTCCTACTGTGGACAAAATTTGTAATTTCAAAAATTCTTCTCATTGTTTCCACTGATCGCAGAGGAAGCAGAGGATATTTGTCCTACTGGCCTCTCTCAAGGGATAGCTGGAAATGCAGCAATGGCTCTTTTAAAGAGGGACATTACTCCCAATTTTCAGAGCTGGGAATGACCCCTCTCCACTGTAAGAAAGGGACATGGTGCAAGTGCAAGTGCTTGCCAGTTTGTTTGAGGACCTTCCAGGAGACTCATCCTCATTTCTTCTCTCTTTGTTGAGCAGGGTGAGCCCAGTCTTCAGAGTCTGATGTAGGAAGTGCCCAGTGCCCACAGTGGCTGAGCACAGCCTCATTCCCTGCCAGGCTGCAAAGCTCTTCCTCATTTCCACATCCCATAGGTGGTCCCCTGGATGATGGAGGACAAAGATCAGGGTTATAAATAAAATTCATAAAGCTTTGGCATTTCCCTGGCCATATTGAACCACACCAGCACCTGAGGCAGTATCTTTCCACACCAACCCCAGGTTTCACTAGTCATGCAGACATAGCCCAAGGGTTCTGTTTTCATTTGGTGCAAATCAATTTCACAGTCTTTAGAGCTGCCATTATACAAAGTCACTGATTTCTTTGCCAAGAAACCCACCAGAAGAGACAGAAGGGTGTTTCCCAGCCCTGCCTGTTCATGCCCCTCTCTCCTCACTGCAGAGTCCAAAGGACCTGTAGTACCACAGCAGGTGGAGGTGGTGCTGTCCTAGGACTGAGCAGCCGCTGTAAATGATCATTACCTTCAGCGTGGGCTGAGCACGGATCCCCCTGCACCCACTGAGCCAACGCTGCCCCTGCACAGCCCATCTCCTGCTCCAGGTGAACAAGCCAGATTGCCTCTATGTCCCTGGCAGGCACACACTGACACCCCTGAAACAGGGGGTCTCAATTACTGTCACATCCCCTCTCAGCCCATCCCCTGTCCTGCTAAATGCCCAATAGTCTCCTTGCTTATCTGAGCTCCCCGCGTGTAGCTCCTGTCAGCCTCACAAAGGAGGCAAGCCCTGGAGGGAACAGGATGAATATTCATGGTCACTGTGTCTGGAAGGAGAGGGGAGGCTCTCAGCACATCCACAGGTGAGCAAGACATTCATCAGAAAATTCACATTGAGGATCTTACTCCTCTTACAGCATTAAATATTTAACAACAGAAACTTTCAAGTGTCTTCACAATGTAATTACAGTGCCAGGAGGATCAGTTCCAATTGCTCAGCCCAGCTCACTGCTAGGATCAGCACTGCCAGCAGGAGAGCCTGGGTGGCTCCCAGTCCTACCTGGACTTCCTAGGCACCTGCAAGGACAAGTGCCAAAGTGAAAAAATAAACCAGAGTGTTGTAATATGAAGAGAGGCTGCAGGGACAGCACAGATGTCCAGGAAGATTAAAATGGAAGAAAAAATCCCTGTTTCATTAACAAAATCCATGGTGATAGGAAGATGGGGAATCTGGAAAGAGGACATGTACCATTTCTCAAGGGCAGCAGTTTGGATGGGGGATGCAGGCAGGGCAGTGGGGAAGGAGCTGGACCCAGAGATGTGCAAGGAATGCCACAGTCCCCCTTCCACCAGGCACACTCCTACCTTGAGGGCAAGATGAGAAGAGAGGCAGCTTCTTATGGCTTGAAATACCATCCACAGCTGGACACACAGCTGGTCTGTAGCTGGACAAGACAAATCCGGGCACAACACAAACCCGGTTTGGCTAGCCTGGTTCATTCTAGAAAAGAAGTAGAACAAGTCCCTGGGTGAACAACGACAGGATAGATTTGAACTCAGAGACCTCAGCCAACCCTGTTCAAGCCTAGATGCAGAAACACCACTGGCCAGAGATCTGGGCAGAGAGAGATCCCAACCAATCAGCTGTCTAAACCTGGGAAATTCAAACCCCCTGTAAAAGAGGTGGCCATAATAAACTCAGTGCTGTTTGTTGTGGATGCTCACTGAGCTCATGTCATTTCTGTCTCCAACCAATGACCCCTAATGTAACACACACAGTGTGTTGCTAATTGTCTCTAACATTGCTCGAGGAAAGCTGAGATCCACAAGGCATATCCACAGTCCATGCACCAAAAGAAAGCACTGACCGTCATTCAAGGGAGACAGATTCCCAGGAACATTGGTTAACACCCCAGGAAGAACATAACAGTTACACCCTTGGATACTGACAAAAAGGAGAAAAAAGGGTCAAATTCCATATGTCACTGGATAACTGAGGAAAAACATGGGGTTTCTTAGTGTAAATTAATGTGTCAAGGATGAATTTGCAGGGTAACATTCTCCAGTGATATCAGTCCTTGGCAGAGAAGCAGCAAAGCTGATAGAGAATTGAATTAATAAAGAATTAAAGGCTAGGAATATTATCAAGGCCAGTCAGAACAATGTTATGGAACACAGCTGCTGCCCTGGAAATCTGTTCTTATTTGCAGGGGAGAGCACCCATGTGGCTGATAGGATAGAGAGCCTAGGCACAATCGGGCTTTACAGATTTGGATTAAAACCAGGTCCAGCCAATGCTGGTGAAGCCCATTTGTAAAGATGCTGAGTTACTGGACAGAAATAGCAGATCTCCAAACAGGCAGGGAATTCTCATCAAATAAGAGTGTGATGGAGGGAATTTTGTGAAGGACAGCTCTAAATACTGGAACCGTTGGGAAGGAAGATGATGTGAGAGAGATGGAGATAGACATGGACATGGATATGGATGTGGAAATGAGATGGAGATGGAGATGATGGAGGTGATGGAGATGGAGATTGGCCAGAGGAGAGCAGTTTGCCTGTTAGACAAAATTTTCAAGGTGCCAAGTAATACCAAGTATGAAGCAGTGAGGGAAAAGGTCCAACTCTGAGCCAGCTGGGTCTGTGCAAACAACCCATGGTTGGATGTAGCCAGGTCATAAAACCCAGCATGAGGACAAAGCAGCAGTTTCAGCAAATTCCCAGTGCTGCAGCCTCCCAGCCCAGGTACAGCAATTCCTCCTCTGCCTCCCAGCCTGCAGAAAACCCTGGACAGGCAGGAGCTTTGCCTTCCCCAAGTCTATCTGGATTTCCCCATAGTTTGCTGTTCATGGTCTTCACGTTTCTCTTTCAGGGATCAGCAGGTGAGGTGGAGTTGTTGGTTGTGTGAACACATGGCCTGGCTTTGCTCTTTATTGACCATCCTGCTGAAATCCATGGAATAAAGGCTTCCAAGAGAGAAAATCCTTCTCCCTTGCCCAGACTCACCTCCTGGCAGCAGCTGCCTTGTTTTGCTCCGGTCTCACCCTTTGACAGCACTGGTTGCATATTATTGCTTAATTATCATCTCGTTACACAGCCCTGGCACATTTTACATGGCCTGTGCTCTGCCTGTGTCACTGGAGGAGCAGATAACAAATGGCTCTGCATGTCTCACTAATCAGACTAAACCCAGGATCACCATTCTGGTAAGAATCCTGCTGATGAATAGGCATGAACTGCAGCTCCTGGGGAACCCAAATGTTTTTCTCTTCCCCTCCTGGAGCTCTGGGCACAGCTAGGCTGTTTCAGGAGGACAACAAAGCATATTTGACATAGAGCAGTCTCTGGGGCACTCAGCAGAATTCACTCTTGACAAACCATCCATGCACAGGGAAACCTGAGCCATCCTTGGAGGAGGACCTTGGGCAGACACAGAGGATCTGGATGTCTGTCTTACATCAAGTCCACAGAACAAGCACCCAGGACAATTCCAGGGCACATAAAATGCAAACAACCAATACTGAAAATAGTAACAATGGTTGAGAAGAAGAACAACAAGAACAAGAATTTCAACAGAAGCAGCCTCTCACTTTCTGCTTTTTCACCCTTTCTCCCACCCCACTGTTGCCCTCCTCTTCCTGACCTAAGGAGGTTTGCAGTGTGGGAGTTGATTATAGCCATGTGCTTGCCCCTGCAGGATCATGCCAAGTTCATCCTGCCCACTGTAGTTTATGACTGCACCGCACTGAAGTGGATAGACTACAGGAATAAAGCTTTATAAATGTTTTCAGTGAGAAAGTGATCCACATAAAAATACATCAAACTATTGATAGTTTCCTACAGGAAAAAGCAAGGCTGCTATTGAAAAATGTAAGTAATGTGATTTCTAACACCCAGGCAATGTAAGCAGAAATTGAAATTTTGCATAAATGTATATAAAACTTGTATTCATTGATGTGATTGATATTAAACAATACCAATGCATTTGACAGAGACATGTCATGATAAAACACCACGGATATGACAGCTCACAGCAGAATTTTATGTTGCAGTTCAATTTTAAACCCCCATCTGTCTCTGCAGATAAGACTTCCACGCTGCCTCGGTGTCTCTGAAGGCTGGCCAGGAGAATCCTTGCCACGGGATCAGTTTTCTTAGCCCTGGCATGGAGCAGAGGCACAGGAAACATGAGCCTGTCCATGTCCATAAAACACACAATAGGGTCTGTGACATGAGGCTGCAGAATCTGAGCTCCCCTGCTGCATATGCCACACCACACAGCTCTTCAGCTTGTGCTTAACCTCAGAGAAGTGCTCAGGTCTCACACACCAGGGCTGGCAGTGAGCTCTAGGAATTGAATTTTACCTTGGGATGCTCGTGGAACGGTTGATGTGGCTGCCCGTGATTGCTGCTGCTCCTCTAGTCTTTGCACAAAACCAGTGAAAGCTGATTTTTTTTTTCTAATTCAATTTTCATCCCACAGTTCATCACTCAGGGTCAGCTTCCATATAAATGTAGTTGTCTGTCCCCACACAGGCAGCAGCTTGGTGCTGGAGATGTTAATTCTGCAGCTGAGTTTGCCCATACACTGTGAAATTGCAGTCAGATAAATGGCTGTGGGATCCAAGTGACAAAGAGCAAAGTCTGTGGGAGTAACACCAGCTCCACTGGGCAGGGATGAGTGCAGATCCTGTTATACAGAGGAGCTTAGGAGACAAGTCTTCACTCAGCTCTGCTGGACTGGACTTGGACTCTGAGAGCCCTGTGGGTCCCTTGCAGCTCGGGTTATTCTTTGATGAGGGATCTCGAGGTGAAGCCATAGGAGGAGCAGCTGAAGAGTGCTTTGTTTGTCCAGCTGGAGGAGAGGGGATTGAGCTCAGACCTCACAGGCATCTGCAGCTCTTCCTGAGGGGCGGCTCTGATCTCTGCTCCCTGGGACAGGAACCAGGAAATGGCTGGAGCTGGGCCAGGGCAGGCTCAGGCTGCAGATCAGGAAAGGTTCTTCCCCCAGAGGGTTCAGGCACTGCCCAGGCTCCCCAGGGAATGGGCACGGCCCCGAGGCTGCCAGAGCTCCAGGAGCCTTTGGACAGCTCTGCCAGGGATGCCCAGGGTGGGGTTGTTGGGGTGTCTGGGCAGGGCCAGGGGCTGGGCTGGATGATCCCTGTGGATCCATTCCAGCTCAGGATATTCTATAATTCTGTGGTCCCATTACTCTGCTAAAACCCCTCTCTCACCCATACAGAGCTGAGTAGGGGATGCTCTGGGGTGGCTGTTCCAGCCTCTTCACCTCTGCAACATGATTTAATTGGCCTTGTCCCTCAATACCTTCTGCCACTTGCCATGTAGGGCCCCAAACAGCAACCTTCCATGTTCAATGCATCCCTGCAATAAGGCAGGAACTGTCAGTGAAGAGAGCACATTGCCTTTCATTTTCAGGTAGCTGATTACATGAGCACAGGGCCTCCTCAGCACATGTCACCTTCTCCTCATCCTCCTTTTCTGATGACAGTCTGAAATTTTCACCTTAGGGCCAGTTTGTGATGATTTCCAAGATCCCAGGGCGATTGGGATTTCCTTATCTGAGCTCACTGTGTGGTAAGACCAATCCGCTTACTTCAGGTAACATTAGTGGCATGATGCATGGCAGAGACTTTCTCTTTGAACACCCAGCCCAGCACTGATAGTTGGGGTGCCAGAAGGAGCTGTGCTTCAGTGCTCATAACTTCTGAGTGTTCTCAATGTTATGATGTCATAAACCAATATCCCAGAGTGCACCAACAGCAATCCTGACCCTTCTCCCTGCTCTCCAAAGAAGCACTGTGATGGGCACAGAGAGTATATATGGAAATAGAGGCAAGGTGAGGTACCACACCCACATGAACAGACCAAGCAACGTTGTGGCCAGTTGCTCTGTACCTAATACAACAAATGCTTAGATCAAATTTTGTTTCCTACTCATTCTGGCCAGATCTGTTGTTATCTCAAGCCGTCACTGTCCCTCACTGGGCCCCAGAGAAGGCTGTTGTGGTTTAGGACTGGTATTCTCCAACTCAGTGTTCCCACTGAAACACTCCAAACCATGTCCTGCTCACTCACTGCCCCCTCCTGTTTTCCCTCCCCCTTCCCTCTGCAGGGGAATGGAGCTGAAAATTGGAGGCACAAAAGGCAAAAATTACAGTTTGAGATAAGAACAATTTACTGGAAACAGCAATGAGATTTAAAAAAAAAACAAACAGTAGCAGCAACAATATTAACAAAAGAGAGAGTGATTCACGTGCCAGAATGCTCACCATGGACCCTGAGACAATGAACAAGGGCAGAAGGCTTCCTCCCTCTGCTTTTTGATTGGAAGTCACTTCCTTCTTCTCAGGAGCCCAAGAGAGACCTTTGTTCCACCTTGGCAATGACCTGAGGTGATATTGAACAACAGGAGGGTCCTGGCTGAAACCAGGACAGTTTTCAATAAATTTCAACCCCAGCTAGAGATTCAGAGAGAGAGAGATGGGCAAAACCTGGAAGCAGAGGTCACTACTGAATGACTCCTGTAGCATCATTTCCAGAGTCACGTCCACGTGGTGCATGTTGGTCTGAGTGGTCAGTAGGAGCTCTGCTCCACAGAAAAGCACTGAGGGGATGGAGGAACCACGTTCCTCTGAGCTCCTACAGGTCCCACTGGCCTTGTCCCGTCTCTCTGCCTGAAAGGTGGTGGAAAACAGTTAATTTCAGTCTATCTCTGTCACTGACAAGCAAACAAGGAGAACAGTTCCCCCATTAGCATTCTGCCAGATGACTTCAGGACGGTTTAACTCTCATCTGTATTATTTTTATTGTTTAGAAGATTCACAGGGGACTGCCTAAGATTCAGATGTGTCTGGAGCGGGAGCTCCACACCCTGGTTTATTTGAAGATCTCTTTGTCAAATCATAAAATACTTTGGGTTGGAAGGGACCTTTAAAGGCCACTTGGACCACCCCCTTTGCAATGAGCAAGGATATCTTCAGCTAGACCACATTGCTCAGAGCCCATCTGACCTGGCTTTGGAGGTTTCCAGGGAAGCTTTTGAAAGCTACAAGCATGGAAAGTAACAATCTAAGGGGAAAAAATGAGTATGGCCAACTCGCCCAGCACAGCCTTCTCAGTCAGCAGGTTCACAGGCTCTCCTGCCTGCTGGCCAGAGGTTGCTGTCTGGAAAGTTTAAATATTATTTTATGAGCAAGTTTCACCCTATGGACTGCTGCAGACTGTTCTCAGTGCTCCCCAAACACTGACACGGGGAGGACAAGTCCAGCCACACATTTCTTCTCCTCTCACATTCCAGCTTGACCTCAGGAGGAAGTGTAGAATATGTGTAGGTGTCATGGAATCATACAATGGTTCAGGTTGGAAGGGACCTTCCAGCCCCCTGCCGTGGGCAGGGACACCTGCCCTTGGAGTAACCAGCCCCGTCCCACCTGGCCTTGGATACTTTCAGGGATGGGGCAGCCACGGCTTCTCTTGGCAACCTCTGCCAGGGCTCAACCACTCTCCTAGTGAAGAATTTCCTCCCAACAATAAATCTCTCCTCTGTCAGTGTGAAGCCATTCCCCCTTGTACCATATGTATGTAGATACAAAGAAATATGTATGTAGAAAGTGTAGAATATTCTGCAATAAATAGAAATGTATGAAATTTATGGGACTTCAGGGTTTTCTTCTCAAACATCCTTTAATCTCATGGCCTGATGAATTGTAGCAGTTCTGGCCTGGAGTGTCCTGCATTATTTGTAGGTCAGAGTGGAATCCTTTAGGCAGTTGTGCCTCATCTTCTCCCCATAGCAGAGCTGTGGCTGTCTCCCAGCAACCAGAGGTAAAGGAGAAAATCCTTATCCCAGCCTGCTGAGGCAAGCCCGCAAGAGGAGGGAGAATGTGCCATCTCCTGCCATGGGAAGCATCACAACCTAAACACACAGGAGATGAGCCAGAACAGATTGGATCCAGAACAGATTGGATCCAGAATGTGGAGGCTTCCCCAGCAGCCCAGAATGTGTCAGCAGGATTTCAGTGGTCTTCCTCACCCACCACAGCAAGGATCAGCATCTGGTCCCTCCTGTGGTTCCTATTAGAAAACGCAGGTAAAAAGCAGTATTTTGGGGATTTTTTCACAGGTGTCAATGTGCAGGTGCAGCTTCTCCAGGGGTAACAGGGCAGATCATGAGCCCTTTGCCCAGGCAGTTCCCTGGGAGCAGAGGCAGGAGTGTGGATGCATGTCTTCTTCTCCATGATGTGTCACACAGCTGGGCTGCTCCCTCCTTCTACTCTTCCCTGCCCTGCACAAAACCAGTGTGCTCCAGCTCTGGAAGAAGTAAAACAAAGAAGAGAATGGAGCTTTTCATTCATTTGTGATGGCTGCAAGGGGAACAAAAGCCTTGGCTCAAACTTAGAAAGTTCTCAATGCCAAGAGGAGCTGAGCTCTTGGCACGGCAGAGACTTTGGACCCAGCCATAGCTGGAGAAAGAGTCAGAATAATGCCTCGAGTGAAGGGGAGGAAGGGGCCACCTGGTAGCACATGGGTCGGGCTGAAGAACTGCCAACTGCTCTTCCCTGCCCCCGCAGGGTCTGTGTGTGTGATCGATGGCATTTGGCGTCTTTCATCTGCAGCTCCTCGGTGCTGATTCCAGCCAGGCTGAGCAGAGCTCCCCTCCACAGCCCAGCCCATAGATCTGCTAAGAGAAGTGACTCACCAGGGTCTGCTAAAGAAAATCCATTTTGCACTGAAGCCCAGAGAGCCTGTAAGGAGCCTGTCTTTGGCAGACAAGCTCAGGGAAGAGTTAAAGCACAGCATCAAGCTTTCAGCAGAGACAAAAAGTTGTTCTGCTTTTCTTTTTTTTTTCCCTCGCTCTTAAAAAAATGCCTCATTTTCACTTCAGT
This sequence comes from Trochalopteron elliotii, assembly GCA_024734555.1. NCBI lineage: Eukaryota > Metazoa > Chordata > Aves > Passeriformes > Leiothrichidae > Trochalopteron > Trochalopteron elliotii. The sequence continues at coordinate 228,122 of JANPWX010000420.1, forward strand.
GAAGCTGGAGAGGCAGGAAATAATACAAAGGCTCTTTACAAAGCCCGGCTTCTTTCTTCTGTGGCATCTGTGCTGAAGTATCTGTGATGGTAACAGCCTCTGCTTTCTCTTCACAGGACTCAGATTCATCAAATATTCCCTCTCTAGAGGCTGTGCAATGGTGGGATTCCCTCTCCCAGCTCCATTGCTTTTCCAGTCACACTCTGAGCTGCTTACAGAGCTCAGGCAGAGAAAAAGGAAGATGTATTCTGTTTGCTGCTTCCAGTGAGAAGCAGGGGCTGTGGCCCCCCTCAGCCTCCCCAGCCCCAAGGAAGCTCCCCCATGGGCCAGCCAAACACAGGGGGCTTGGTGACAGCACTGTCACCCCCCCCAGATACACTTGTCAAATCACCATTTTCCAGGCATATTTTAATCTGCTTTGGATTGCTCTAATCTAAATAATTAATCAGTGCTGAGTCCTTCTCTCTTCACTTGACAGGAGTGGTGGGAGCTGGTTGTGCTCCCTGTACAGCCCCTGCCCCTGCCAGTCCTGACACAGGCACAGCATCTCTGCCACAACCCCTGTTCCCTGTGTTCCCTCTGTCCCCTCAGGGCCCCCCAGGCCCGGCTGGTCCCAGGACCCCAGCAGATCACTATGCTTCATTTTGTGGGTTCATCCCAGGGACCATGGGCTGGCAGAGGTGAGGGCTCCCCACCTTTCCCCATCGTCCCCAGCACGCCCCACTCTACACCTGGTCAGCAGCTCTGCTCCAGCACAGTGACATCTGCTTGTATGGCAGGTGACAATGACCTGCTCAGAGAGGAGCCATCCCGCTGCCCCCTCAGCTCTGCAGGCAGCATGGACCCTGAGGGCATGGCAGTTCCTCAGCACAGCTCATGCCACTGTCTTCTCTATTGTCCCTCATCCCCCAGGGAGAGCCTGGGACACACGTGGGCACAGGGCCATTCTGCTCCTGTCCTGCAGCCCCTTCCCCTCTGCAGGGCCCGGAGCTCATCCCCCTGGCCAGTGTGCCTTGGGCACCTCTGGCAGGGCCCAGACAAGGACCTGGGGATGAGAGGGGACAGTGTCTGTCCCAAAGTGACCGTGTCTCAAACAGATGGGATGCAGCGCAAGAGTGGGGAGGTGTCACACCCCAGGCACAGGGAGGTGCCAGGAGACCAGGGAACATCCCAGCACCTTTGTTCAGAGTAGGGAAGCAGCCCCAGGGTACCTCCAGGTCCTACAGGCAGCAGAGGCCACAGGGCATGAGGCGACCTCAACAGCATCTGCTGGACCTGCAGAAGCACAGGCAGTGCTGCAATGTCCTCCTGCTGCCTGGGACATGTGTGCACACACAGGTAGGTACACCCTGTGAGCCACTGGCTCTGCTTGGGAGTGCAGGAGCTCCTGACCACTGCTCTGGGAGCTGCCGAGTCCCAGCATGGGCTCTGGGTGCACCCTGTGCAGCTCCTGCCCCAGGGAGATGCTCTCACCCAGGCCCAGCTCTGCCCTGGAGGCTGGGCAGTGCTCACAGCAGGATGCTCGTGATGATGGGCTGATGCTGCTGGGGGATCTCCTAATTCCTCCTTTCCCCATCTGCCCCATCACTACTCTGGGAAGTCTTCTCTCAGCACTGTCACGATGACCCCAAGCACTCCAGGAGATTGCACTCCTGCTGTTTTTCTTCTAGAAATACCATTTTCATAATGAAAGTGCTACTGTTTTCACCTCTCCCTGGTGCAGACACACTTTGCTCTCTTTCATGTTTTAATTCTCAAGTTCTTTTCCAGTACTTCCACTGTAAAAATTGACTCAGAACAGCACATTTCACCCCCTCCCACAGGTCCACCCAAGGGCAGTTTCCCTGTCCAGGTGGTGGAGAAGGGTACCCCATGAACCACTGGCCAGGCTTCCCACTCTCCAGCAGACCTGGAGCACTGCTCCTGTTCCCAGGCAAGGAGGAGACAAGACTGGAGTATCCTGCCCCAGGGCACCCTGCATATGGATCCAGAGACCAACTGCTCCAAGCAGGAAGAACCAGGGATGGGCCAAAGAAATGAAGGATGGCTTAGGAGCCATGTGAAAATGTGAAGATGTGAAGAGAAGAGGATCCTCACTGGCAGAAGGGACCCATTTGGGGTCAGTATGTCCAGTCCTCTGTCTGTAGCTCCTCCCAGCAGCTCAGCAGCTCCAGGTGCTGCATTATCCCCATGGAAGTAGCAGCTGGAGCCACAGAAAACATGGATGATGTCCAGACTTGCTGGCCCAGCACCTGCATTCCTGCCTGCCACCACACGGGCCTGGAGGGCCAAAGTGGCTCTGGCACAGCATGGGCAGGGAGGCTTTCAGGGACAAACCAGACAGGAAAAAATGGTGGAAACAGGATCTTCTGAATCTGCACACCTGCTTCCTCATTTACCCATTCTGCCTGATTTTGAACTGGATAGAGATCAGAAAGCAATTTAGGAAAACAAATTAATGAAAAGTGAAACCAAATTAATCCTTTTTTTTTTTTTTTTCTGAGGAAAAATATCTTGATTTTTAGCTGATGTGAAAAAATACTTAGATTTGTGCTCACAGCTTTCCTTTGGGCTCAGTGAGTCTCCTCTGGATGAGGGCAATCAGCCCCAAGGCCAGGCAGACTGGGGAAGGAGCAAGAAGAGTTTCTTCAGAAGATTTAATCTCACAAGAAGAGTAGGGATGTACCCAGTGATGCCCAGTCCATGATGAATCCCCAGGACGATTCCCACACAAGGCACCACAGCTCTACCATCAAGGTGGCACAGAGAGATCCCCAGCTGGATGGGAAAAGTGGCCGCAAAAGGTGCAGCACCTGAGAAGGTGTTTCAGGAGTCCTCCAAGGGTGGGAGCCCACACCCTGGGGGGCAAATGCAAGAATCAGGCAGCCTCAGCCATGTGTCCAAAAGAAACAGGATCTCAGAGTGCTCCACTCCTGGTTCATCTGTACCACAAGCCGTGTCCTCCTGCAATTGCCTAACACAGCAACAGCACAAGTTATTTACATATTTATGGAGTATTTACCCCAAACCTCATAATACTACAAAAAACTTGATCATACAGCTGGTAATTTAAATGAAAAATTGTTATTCATACATTTTCATTGTAATGTCACATGTCACAAAATATTACAGGTTCATGGGGCAGCCAGGGCTCTGCTAATAATTAGAATACATTACCACTTTGATGAGGCATTTACACAAAACTGCAGAAATGTCTTAGAGCTACTGAGATGTTTCCAGCACCCCAATTAAAAAAATGTCAGAGGCTTTTATCTTCTCTACGATTGTGCAGCACAAATCCCACCTTTTGCCTAATTTCAGACAATTGGCACACAGCAGGACATAGGTGTTGTCACCTCCTGGTCCCCCTCAAGAGCCTTGGGGTTCAGGTGCTTTGGGCTCAGCACAGCCAGTGCCTCTGCGCGCCAGGTGTGAAAAAGTCTCAGTGCTTGGAGGGGCTGTAGGGACAAGAGCCATGACAGAACCTGTGAGGGACCTTTCTTTGGGAGGTGCAGAGGGTCTGGTGTGCCTGCAGACCCAGGGTGGGAGCTCTGGCCCAGAGGATGGGTGGGCAGAGGGCACAGGGTCTGTGGAGTGCAGTATCCTCATGCTTAGTCAGCGCCACACCAGCCCTCTCACCTCAGGTCCCTGCAGAGCCCTACTGCCCCCTCCATCCCATTTCCCAGCCCTCCAGCCTCTGCTCCAAGTACTCAGCTCCCTCCTACCTCACCTTCTACAGCCCAGCCCATCCTGCTGGTTCTTTCACATAAACCTTTCACTGGCCATTCCATTTTCTGTCCCCTTTGCTTCCTTCCAGGTGTATGTCCCCAACCCTTAGTCACTCCAGCTCATCAGGCCCCACAGTCCCACCAGCAGAGAGCCGTGGTTGCTCTGCTCTCCAGGTGCACCTCACCTCAGATACCAGCAAGGGCATCAGGGACAGCTCTCACCCTGCTCCCAGCTGCTGCAGTGCCCTCTTGGGCCTCGTCTGAGTGCCTTTGGGGAAAGTGGAGATCCAGGAAGGAGAATCCAGTCCTGCCTGAGCCCCTCAGTGCTGGCAGGGGATGTGGTGGGGCTTTCCCTGGGGAGCTGAGGGGTGTAGGACATCCATGACACCTCAGCTCTCTGCTGACCAGGCACAACTACCCCACCACAGCAAAGGTGTGTGGCCCTCACTGCCAGGCAAATGGGCCTGGCACATCTGTTACACTTGGGGGTTTGGGTAAAAGAGGAAATACACCTTCCATTCACCTGCTCACGTATCCCAAAGCTCTGTCTCTGCACAAGCTGCTCACTGAATCCAGCTTTTGGGTCAGCCCAGTCACCAGCCTTCTGCAACCCAGCCCCTGAGCAGCCACCCCAGATTCTCCTAGAAACAGGTGGCCACCCAGCAGTGGCACCACACAGGGAACAGAGACCTTCAGGGAGAGAGAGATGGAAGTGTTGTCACACCTGGAAGGAGCAATTATCTTGGCAGGCACAGCAGCAATGAGCTGTGAAGTTATGACAAATCCCCCACAGCACCGTCCAACAAATAACCAGAAGTTGAGAACACAGCAGGGAAGTCCCAGATGAACAGGGAAAACCCACTCTGGTGTCTGGGATCTTTCAGGCCACTGGGTTCATTAGAGTGTTGGCTTTTCCTGATCCCATGGGAAGCCAAGACAGGGCCCTTGGGAGCAGCACATCTCTGCTGGCAGCACACGTCTCATGCCAGGCTCACACTCACAAATACCTGGAGGCCCGGGCAGAACAGAGCTGGGGTGCAGAAAGGGATGAACTGCAGGTAATTAAAGCAGGGAGGAAGTAACCAACCAGGGCAGGACAGAGTTCAGGGACCACAGAACTGTGGAATCCCAAAATAGTTCGAGTGGGAAGGGACCTTAAAGCCCATCCAGTGCCACCCCTGCCATGGGCAGGGACACCTGCCACTGTCCCAGGCTGCTCCAAGCCCCAATGCCCAACCTGGCCTTGGACACTGCCAGGGATCCAGGGGCAGCCACAGCTGCTCTGGGCACCCTGTGCCAGGGCCTGCCCACCCTCCCAGGGAACGATTCCTTCCCAATATCCCACCTAACCCTGCCCTCTGGCAGGGTGAAGCCATTCCCCCTTGCCCTGTAAAGGATGTCCAAGGTTGCAAAGCCAAGAGGTCCCACACCTGGTCTCAACTCAGCTGGTGGCTTTACATTGCTGTAAGTGACACCTGCAGGTGTGTTGTTGCCTGCTGGCAGCAGGAACAGCCTGCCAGGAGTGGTGGGAAGGAGAAGGGTTCCTCACGCTGTGCAGAAATGGGCTGAGAGCCTAAAACTCACCTGTGGCTGCTGGGATGGTGAGTGGTGAGCAGCACACCCTGTGCAGCAGCATTCAAAGGGAAAGGGTAGTGGTGCTGAAGGGGACTGGGGTGACAGATGAGGACATAAGAAAGCACAGTTTGGCAGCAGGAGTGGGGTCCTCCCTGTCCACCAGTGCCAGCTTGTGGAATGGTCCTTGTGCCCCTGGCCCTGCACGGCCATCCTTAGCCCAGACCTCAAACCTTGGAGGGTTTGGGGATAGTGACAAATGTCCAGCAACCCCTTGTTCCTCCCTTGTCAGGAGGGAGGCGATGCAGCAGCTCCTGGAGGGCTGCCCAGGAGGGTACTGGGTGCCAGAGCCCCAGTCAGAGAAGGTGACACCCACTGGCTGTGACCCCGTGGGGCATCAGTGACTGTGGGCAGGACAGGGCTGACAGGGGCTCAGACAGGCTGGGCCTGCCTGGATCGTAGCAGGGTTGGGATAAAAATAAACTTTACAGGAAACATTTGAAGGGAAATGTGGGTTCAGCAGTGTCAGACAGTGAGACTCTGCTGTAGCTGGGGCAGGGACAAGGCTCTTCAAGGGATGATCTTCTGCAGATCTGCCCCAGCACACGCAGCTCACCTTGGGCTCTACAGCTCTCTGTGCTCCCCCTGTTCCCAGCCAGGGCTCAGCTGTGCTCTTGTCCCTCCTCCTGGCTGGAGCTCTTCATCCTGCTGCCTTTGTGCCATAGTCTCAAAGCAGACCACGGAGCACTGTCACTTGGAGTTGTGCCTCCTGCAGAATTTGTTACCCTTTAATTGCACATTGTGAAAGTACACACGAACTAATCATATCACAAGGAATTTTGGGTCAGAAAGAAACAATTACATGATTAGCCTCTTAGAAGCAAGATGCCTCTCAAAGACCTGAGTAGCACTATAGCAAGAGAAAAAACTTTCCCAGTCATTCAGGTGTAGAAAACCCCATATTTAGGAAGAGAGAAGTGCTTTATTTCAGATCAAAAAGGATGACCCTAGGGATCCTTACCAAAAGCTGTAAACTACATCATAAAAGTGAAATAACTTTTACCCAGGCTCACAAAAAAAAGAAAAGGCCTTCCTTTCAAGAAGATTCTGTGCAGCTTAAAAATGACTCTTATTAAAATGAATCAATTTCATAAGCATGCTAACATCTTTATTCCTCAAATGTTAAGTAGAACATTTAGAACTGGAGAATGTATTTCTGAACACCTTCCTTACATCTAAATTCATGTTTCTGCATAAAGGTCAAAGCTTTTCTGGGTATTTTTTCCTTGATAAGCTCCTTCAGAGGTGTTTATTTACAAATTATCTGCTTCCACATGTAAGCCTCATATAATAACTCCTGTTGCTTTTGTTCTGAGTGTGGGAGATGGAGGTGTACAAGTGTAGCAAGGCCATTTGATGTCATAACTGGATCTCAAAGCAGGCACTGTCTGAGTACAGAATGGAGCAGAAGTGGGTCCAGCCCTGATCCAAGCAGAGCTGTGGATGCCTCACCTGGCACACAGACCTGTGGTACCTGGGCTGTCTCCCTTGGGTGGCAAAAGCCCCTCAGCCACCTGTGACCTTCTCCTGCTGGTCACGGGTTCTCCCAAGGGGGACAGTGATGCTGCTCAGTACAAACACAGCAGGACAGGACTCACTCCCAAAGAGTTACATTAAAAGACAATCATAGCATAAATTGGGCTGGAAAAGACCTTTGAGATTGAGTCCAACCCATGACCAACACCACCATGTCAACCAGACCATGGCACTGAGTGCCACATCCAGTCCTTCCTTAAATACCTCCAGGATCAGTGACTCCACCACCTCCCTGAGGAGCCCCTTCCAATGCCTGCCCAGCCTTTCTGTGAGGAACTTCTTCCTAACATCCAAATGATGTTTTTTAATGAGTGATGATTGTTCTGTTTCAAAACTCTCTCTAAAATTTCAGTTTCTCTAAAACAGTAGTCATGAGAACAGAGATTTGTCCATGGCTAAAGCAAATTGTCAACTGCTTTAAACTCCTGATGGTCTCAAGGGACTTTAGAGAGAGTGGACCAAAGCAGAGAGGTGAACAATGCAGATGCTCTGGGACTCTCCCAGTACAGCAGAAGCCATCGGGGTGATCTTGCACATGCACAAAGGTGCTCTGTAGCCATGAGCAGGTAAAAGCATCCAGCCAGGGAAAGGATGACAGAAATCACAATTTCCTTTGAGGTCACACAGTTTAATTTTTTCAGGTAAGCAGTGGCTAGACAGCTAAAGCAGGGAACATGGAAAGGAGTCGTGACACCCCCGGGTTTTAATGCCACGCAGCACATTATTTCCTCAGCACTGAGAGCAATAGGAGGCTGTCAGTGTTCTGGCAAGGAATCAGAGTTAATGTATTCTCATAATGAATTTAATGGGATAATGAAATGCTGTTGTAAATGAAGGTATTAACATCTCCTGTTAAATACCAACTTGCTTAGACCATGTGTTCCTTGAGAAAAGACATGTGCTAATCTTGGTAAACACAGAGAAATGGTGGGATTTAATTTGGGTTTAGGACTCTGTATCCAGACATTTGGTGGGTTTCAGTACTACTCCTTTGAGTGACTTCTTTTAAATAACTTATTTAAATGCTTTCTTTGGTGCATTGGATATAACTGAGATTAATCAGCTTTACATATGCAGATACTATTTAGATTATGTGAGATATGTGAAGAGGATTCTCCAGCCTTTGCATTTGGCTATTGTGCCTATCTCTGAGCTCCTTTAATTGTGTAGAGTGGGTAATGGGGAGCTCACCAGCAACTCAGGAAAGGATGTGCTTTGTCCCTGGCTGGCAGAGGACAGAGACCCTCCAGGCACACATGCTCTTGTCCCACACATCTCAGTTATCAGCTCCCAGCAGAGCTAATGGCTGCAGCCACTGTTCACCATTCCTGTTCTGTCTCCTTTCCTCAATAATTAAAAAGTCATGTTCATTGTGATCGTTGTACCTGCCTCAGCTGTGGTGCACAACGGACCAACTCAATGTCTTGGGATCAGCAGACACTGAGGAACACTCAGCCTCTGGGCATTCAGGTGCCCCTTGGCTAAATTTTGGCCCTTTTTTAAAGAGAATTATTGCCAGCCAGTCAGGAGATCCCCATGAGAGCTGGGCTAAGGGCAATAGCCCCAAGAGCATCTACCCATGAGATGGAGGGAAAGCCTTCAGAGTCTGACTTCAGTCATTACATCTGCAGCCACACAGAGCTTTGGAGTGTGAGAGTGATGCTAGGGGAGGATTTCCAGCAGTTCTGGGTAGTGCCTTCCTGTGTGTTCCACCTGCATCCCCCAGAGCCACTGGGGAGGTCCATGACCGGCAGGTACAGCTCAGACCTCAGCAGCAGCATGAGTAGAGCAGGAGATACAGGAGTCCCTCCAGCAGCAGATTCAGTTTGAATATTGCCTTTGATGCCAGGGTCAGAGGGGACAGTTATTGATGTGCCTGGCAAATGAAAATAAAAATGCATTTTTGTAAAAGAATATAAAAATCAAGACATGTATTTGTCCAGGTCTCACAGGGACATGCTGGCTCCTCATGGGGAGTTTCCAGTTTCCAGAGAGATCACAGCAGAATCCCAGGACAGCATCTCCTCCTTCCTCCCAGCTGGAGCCCAGGAGGAGAGAGAAGGGTTCCTCATTCCAGCATGGAAATTATTCCTTTGGTCTCCCTTGGCCCCTTCCTGCTCAGTCACTCCTCAGGCAGCCAGGAGCTGCTGAAGGAGCCCATGGATAAAGGAGCTGCCTGCACCTCCTTTACAGCTCTGTAATTATTTGTTTGGGTGGCAGGAACGTGGGCCATTTTCTAGAGCCCAGGATTGGTCTGTTCCCCACTCTTCAGTTCAACACCACATTCTGCCAAATTGCAGTATTTCTGTAGGTCTGTGCTTAAATAAATTCTAAAAAATAGTTGGAGGAAAAAAGAGGTGCAGGAAAAAAAAGCTACAAAGTTGATTTAAAGGCCAGGAAGAACACCTTCTATGCAGAGATTTAAAGGCTCCAAGCTGGTTAGCTTTTAAAGAAGACTGAGAAGTGACTTCATCATCACATCTAAACTCCTTCAGGGGGAGAAAATATCTTGCAATAAAGAGTCTGTGACTGCAATGCAAAAGGCAAAACAAGAGCTGGGAGCTGAAGCCAGCAACATTTGAATTATAAATTAGACACTTTTTTGGAAGGAAAACATTTATCCACACTGAAAGTAGCCTGAAGAGATCTTTCTGAAAGATGTGTTTCAGTCAAACCCAAGTCACTGGATGCACTGCATGATGAACCTGGTGAAATGTAATGGCCTGTGATTTACAGGAAATCAAGTGTGATGATCTAATGCATCTCTCTGGCTTTAGTCTCTGTGAATCTATTAAATAAAATCATCACACAAGCTGCAAGACAACAACAAATTCCTTCTTCTTGACACACATGTGAAGATGAGCTGGCTGGAGCTTTCCTGGAGGCACATCCCACTCTGGAGAAAGACAAACAAATCTCTACAATGTTCAGAGGGGAGGCTGGGGGTAAAAACTCTTTTCTACCTTGTGTCAGCTTAGTGCAGTTTGAGGTGGGTGAATAAGTGGCTGAGATCAAAGACCCAGAGCAGCTGTGGCTGCCCCTGGATCCCTGGCAGTGTCCAAGGCCAGGTTGGACACTGGGGCTTGGAGCAGCCTGGGACAGTGGAAGGTGTCCCTGGGCATGGCAGAGGTGGCACTGGGTGAGTTTTAAGGTCCCTTCCAGCCCACACCAGTGTGGGATTCTGTGTTCCTCAAGCTTTGGAGGTTTGATACCCCTGGTGCAGGGGAAGGCAGCGATGAGCTGGGGATGGGCAGCAACTCAACAGTGCCCCAGCCCCACTCAGGAGCCTTCCTGTGGGCAGAGACAGTGCAGGGACTCTGATAAGGCACTCAGTGAGGCTCTCAGCTCAGGGCTGACCCCTTTCAGGGGTGGGGACTCCAGGGACAGCTGAGCATAAATAGGGGTGCACAGCCCCAGCTCCCAGGTGGAGCAAGCACCAGGATCACCACATTTTCACAAACACGACCCACAGTAGTGGCACAGAGTCTCCTGCCAACTCCAGGGCAGGTCCAGAGCCTGGAAAAGATTGAATCCCACCTCCCCTCTCTGCTCTGCACCCCACTAGGAGCACTGAAGAAGCTAAGCTAGGAAGCCCTTCCCTGGGTGAGTGGCAGAGGACATTTCTGTTATCCTGTCCTCTGGAAGCCACGGGTGTGCTTAGTATTCACAGCACAGCCCAATTATTTATAACAGTTATTTTTCATTTTGAGTTTCAAGGTATAATAAGGTGGTTATAAAACTGATTTAGGGATAGAAAAGTTTGATTATAAAGGGAAATTATTCGAAGGTTTCAATGGAAGGAATAAGTTGTATGAAATAATGATGCTTTTGGAGGGAAGAGATGCACAGAATCAAAATCCTTTTAACTGTTCCCTTGCCCCAAGCATGGCCATCCCACCAGCCCTCATGTTCCAAGAGGAGGGCTTAGTTTTCCCAGGGAAGAAACTCACATTCCCACTGTCTCTGAGCCTATCACAGAGCAGAGAGGGCAGGAGGAAATACTCCCAGCAAAGGGTAATCTGCACAGTGGGATCTGGAGTGCAGGTTATCAAGGGGGAAGGACAACTGTAGGAGGAACCTTATGATACAACACTTCATCTCAGAAATCGATATACAGGTGATGGAGTGGAAGCAGGCAGGGAAGCAGACAGAGGGCTCAGCCTCCCTACACACAGGATGGGAAAAAAGGGACTGGGTTGAAAGACAGAAAACCCCTGATTTTTCGCTGTGGTGGGACCTATTTTTTTCACACCTCAGTAACAGCACCTCCTGAGGAGCAGAGGAGGCTAAAAAGCCATTCCCACCCCTCCTCACACTGAAGGCCCTCTGCTCATACACAGCTCAGAGCACTGGGATGGGTGGTACGGACTGTCCTAGTCCACGAGGAGGTCCCTGCTCTTCCCTGCCCACCTCCCAGCCTGCAGCCCCCCAGACCTCATTCCAGCTGCACCAGTGCTGCTGCAAGGTACTTGGAACGGGACAGAGCAGGTTTGGTTTACTCCGTTAATCAAACTTTACATATTTTTCATTAAATAAACTTCCATTATAACAAAAAAAAAATGTTGTTTGCTGGCACTGTGGGAGGAATTAACAGGTTGTTTTGCAGTGGCTTCATCCTTCCTGACATGGTCAAAGTCCTGCAGAGAAGACACCTCTGCCCTGCTGCTGGGAGAAGCTCTGCAGTACCCAAAGCTTTCATCTATAGCACATTCATAAAATCACAGAATCATGGAATGGTTTGGGTTGGAAGGCACCTTAAAACTCATCTCAATCCACCCCAGGCACAGGAAGGGACATGTTCCACCAGAGCAGGCTGTCCATGTCCATCAGACATTCATCCTGCAAGGCTACAGTGGGAATGTGCAGTTGTATCCCTGCCTTCAGCCTGTGGAGAGGCAGACACTGTGTCAATGCACCCAACAATGCCAAGGGGCTCTCTGGGGTTGGGCAGAGAGCTGGGCTCAGGGACAAACATGGGGATGCACCACTGCTCAGGATCCCCAGAGCCGAGCAACCTCTCCTTAGCCAGGGCATGTGCCAGGGACAAAAGCAGCTTGGTTCAGATCTGCTCCTGAGAAGTCCAGTTCATCCTCCTCCTGTACCCCCTGCTCTCTGCAGGGCACCCGAGGCCAAATCTGGCCCTCAGGCAGGAGATTGTCTCAGCAGTCTGGGCTCTGGCTGCAGCTTCTGCAGGCACAACCTTCCCAAGTGCCAGGATGACACTGAGCAGCAACAAGAGCCGAGGAATGGGAGGCCACAGCAGTGCAGGAGGAGATGGGGAGCATGAAGCTGTGCCAGGGCAGAGTTAGGCTGGATTTCAGGGAAAGGTTCCTCCCCCAGAGGGTGCTGGGCACTGCCTGGGCTCCCCAGGGAATGGGCACAGCCCCAAGGCTGCCAGAGCTCCAGGAGCCTTTGGACAGCACTGCCAGGGATGCCCAGGGTGGGATTGTTGGGGGGTCTGGGCAGGGCCAGGAGTGGGACTGGATGATCCCTGTGGGTCCCTTCCAGCTCCAGATATTCTATGATTCCATGAGCAAGACAATGAGCAGGACTGAGAGGTTCCAGCCCATCTACAGCTACCTGCTCTATCAAAACAGTCTGGGAGTGAGCTCCAGGGAGTGGGGCAGGAACAGCCACAGGGCTTGAATACAGACTGGGAAACACCACTGCCAGCAGTGCTCCAGCTCTTTGGGATGCAGATAACCACAGCCAACAACTTCCCACTGGGAAAGAAGATAGAGGATTCATCAAAGAATACAAGTCAGCATGACTGTTATTAGACAGAGATGATAAAATTGCTAATAATGAGGCAGGGAAGACAGGAGCAGAAATATTTATGTGCTGTGTGGAGGAGAACCTGAGGATGTGCTGGGTCTCCACGAGAGCCAGGGGGAGTTTCCCTTGCTGCTGTGGAGGGTTAAACGCAGCCTCTCACTGGGAAGCACTTCCAAACTAATCACAGCAGACAAGAAACCCCAGCAGCCTGTGAGCTAACAAGGAGATATTTGGCCTTTATTAATTCTGACTCCATCAGAGACAGCAAGGAGCTGAAGGAGATGGGGAGAACACTGACATTTTACTTTGCCGAACCCCATGAATAAAGTAGGTCTCTCATCTGAAATCAGTCACAGAAAATAACAGGAAAACCAACACAAGGTTCAGCTGATAAAGAATTAGATTATAGAATTAACACCAACCAGTGTAATTCCAGGCAGGCAACTTGTTCCTGGTGGGCTGCATGGGAGAGGACCAGAGCTGTGTCATTGCTTTGAGATAAAACTGAGGAACAGCACCAGCAACCAGCACAAGGACTTTGTGCTTTTAGGAAACAATGGGGTAAGCCTTGGCTCAGTGAGATCTGGCATGCCCTGCAGCTCTGGGGGTGCCTCACACAAACCCTGGAGCAGCTCCTCGCCCTGCCCGTGCTGGGGTTGTCCAAGGGCACTGTCCAAGAGCAGTTCAGTCTAGGATTGGACAAACAAACATTAAAGATGGCTCTTCATAGTAGAGGGAAATTAAGGATATGATAAATTCACTTTTTAAAACAATCAGATCTCCAATTTCCACTATTAGACTGGATGGGGGGAAAAAGGACATGGGATAATGTGACAGATTGGCCATTTTGGGGAAATGAACACATTTATTTCAACTGTGCTGACAGGTAAAATTCACTTTAAATTACATAACACGGCAATACGTCTTCATCATCCATTACCTGGGAGCGTGTAAGTGAAAAACTGTCACCAGAGAGGCAGCCTACACTTGTCTAAAGGTTCAGGAAACCCATCTGGTTGGTGCTGCAGACAGGAACGTGCTTGGGGAGGCTGCCCAGTGTCACAGCACAGTGCTGCTCAGAGCAAAGCCCCTGGGGAAGGTGGGCAGCCCCCTGCTCTCCTCCTGCCCCACCATTTCTGTTGGGCCATCTCCCACACCCACTGGATCCAGGGCATCCTTATTTGAGCATCAGCTTTGCAGGAGCTGCTGCTCTGGTGGAGTCAGCCCCTGTCCCTGTGGTGACAAGCTCAGGTGAGCTGTCATGACCAGGAGCTGGTGACATCAGGCATTTCTCCAAATAGTCACTGTATTCAGAAATTCAAGAAGGTTTTCTTCCATGGTGTGAGTCCCATCTGACAGCATCTGGACTCTTTCCCTCCAGTGACCAAATTCTCCTGTCATGGAGGTCTTTTTACTTGGAAATTGTGACTATTTTGTCGAGAGCTGCAGCTGGGTCTTCCCCTACATCATATCTCACTCCCTGTCTCCCTGTGTTTCCTCCTTCTCAGATCTCAGTCACAGCCCTGCCTTTTATCAGAGACTCAGCAAGCCCCCAGAATTGCAAGATTGACTCTTCTCTCTAGATCAATCACCAGTAATCCTATGATTTTGCCTTCTTTGTGTGCCCTCTGCTCAAAGGCCTCTTGCTTGTGGGGTTTATTTTCTGAATGGGCTGTGCACCCCCCAGTTTTCTGTGCCACAGCTGGGTGCACTTAGACTACAGACAAGTCTTCTGCTTGACTTGTCTGAAAAATGTGAAACTCTTCAGGAACTTCAGAGCAAGCAATTGTCAAGAAAAACTGCCTTCAAACTTTCCTTTTTTTTTCCTGGTAGCTGTTTCTTGAGGCAGAATGAGCAGGGGAAAATGTCTAAGCATGCTCTGGTTTGAATTTTTTCATAGGCTCATCATTTGGAATCCTCTTAATTGTAGATAATTTCTGCATTTGCTCCTGATACAACAGAATATGAAAGATGATGAGCCCAAAAAAAAATAAAGTTCTAAAAAGGTTTGAGCCTGAAGTCCAGCAAAGGCTAAAAGCTGCTTAGTGTTGGAGAAACTTCTTATAATCTGCAGAACAGAGCCCTGGAATAGGTGGTCAGAGAAATCCTCCTAACCAGAGGTTTGTTAATGGTCTGTTAGGTGAGCACCCATTGACGTGATTCACTTTGGAGGGGAGATGGACAGATGGGCCGATTTATTCTTCATCCTGGTTTTCTGTATTCCATTTCATCTGGCAACAGAAGTTTATAGGATCCTTGTCAGATATGTGTACTCAAAGGGAGGGGAGACAGGGAGGTTCTTCAGCTTTACATTGATTTTTACTGAACAAGTTGAAGAAGCAAGAACACTGAGGCAAGTCCAAGATCCATGTTCCATATCATGTCCTATGGTTCTTTCATTTGAGTGATGGGGATGGAGGGTGTGACATCACCCTCTGTGTGCCAAAACTGGTCCTGGGGGCTGACTTCAGTGTAGGGGTCAGGGGGGATATTAACAGAATCATGGAGTGGTTTGGCCTGGCAGGGATGTCACAGTTCATCTCACTCCATCCCCCTGCCATGGTCAGGGACACCTCCCACTGTCCCAGGCTGCTCCAAGCCCCAATGTCCAACCTGGCCTTGGGCACTGCCAGGGATCCAGGGGCAGCCACAGCTGCTCTGGGCACCCTGTGCCAGGGCCTGCCCACCCTCCCAGGGAACAATTCCTGCCCAATATCCCATCCAGCCCTGCCCTCTGGCAGTGGGAAGCCATTCCCTGTGTCCTGTCCCTCCAGCCCTTGTCCCAGGTCCCTTTCCAGCTCTCCTGGAGCCTCTTTAGGCCCTGGAAGGGGCTCTGAACTCTCCCTGGAGCCTTCTGCTCT
This sequence comes from Trochalopteron elliotii, assembly GCA_024734555.1. NCBI lineage: Eukaryota > Metazoa > Chordata > Aves > Passeriformes > Leiothrichidae > Trochalopteron > Trochalopteron elliotii. Next base: position 243,654 of record JANPWX010000420.1, read on the forward strand.
CCAGGTGAGCACCCCCAGCTCTCCCAGCCTGGCTCCAGCCCTGGGAGCAGCTCCGTGGCCTCCTCTGGGCTCCTCCAGCAGTGAATGAGCACAGTGGTTGTTCCCTGCTGTGGGAGCTGCATGAGCAATCCAGTATTCACAGGTTATATCCTGTTCCCAAACAGCATCTCCCCCTGTACCTGAAATTTGCAGACATCATTTTGCTCCCACACTTTATTTCAGATCTGAAAGTAATTAGTGAATTCATCCTCATTTCAGATAAAAGTTTATAGCATTGATGTTTGCTGGAGAAACCTGCAGATGTGAATCAGAGGCAGCGATCTCTTCCCCACACCTGAAGGCAGCCTGAAATAACTGTTTCAAAAAAGCTCTCAACTGCCTATTAAAGGGAAAAGGCAATAATTTTGAAATCAAATACTATTAATAATTTTCCAGCTGATTTATTGATCACAATATTCAGACTGCTGTCTCAGAACACACAGGGACAAACACAGATCAGAAAAACATCAAAGGCTTCCTTGTTGCCTTGTGCTCCAAAAAGAAAATTCTGTGATGCTTCCTGCAAAAAACCCCTTTCACTAAGTTGCTTTCCTGCTTCTTTAAATATATTGCAGCAAATATTTCCCAAGTCTGTGCCTTTAACAGCCCTCAAGCCCAGAGTCTATAAACTATATTATCTTTGCTCTTTCGGAGACTTTAGAGAATTTTCCTTCTTGCATAACTTTTAATTACGATAACTCCATTTGCACACATAAAACTGGTGTTTCCACCATTCTGAGATGATTCTAATTGGACAAGCAGACATTTTACCTTAACTTTTAAAACTCAGCTTCACTACCGCCCCACTAGAGAACTAACTGAATTATTCCAAAGTTCACAACACCCAACTTCCCATGGCCGGGGAATTAGAGACATCCTGATGTGTTTGAAATTAAATCAGACACCTATTGGAGCATAATGCTTTCAGGTGCCAGCACTAAATACTCTTTCATCATGCTGGTTGTGAAGCCATACCTGCTAGAAAAGCAAAATCAAAGAATAAATAGAAAGAAAATGGCTCATTGCCTGCATCAGATTAACCAGTGACCTACTTGAGGAAAGCCAGGCCAAACGGGATGTACTGATTTGCTAAAATGCATTGACAGAACTTTTACAAAATCACTCTGGTTCCCCCTGGACCATGATTCAAGATCTGAGCTTAGCTTCTTCCCTCTCCAGGCTGGATTTGTTTACTGAGCACTTGGGAGGTACCAGCTTTAAAGAGAAAGGTCTGATCTCTGATTTCCAGCACCTCAGGCTCAGCACCATGTGCCAACATCCCTGTCCATGCACTGGCACTAGCCCTGGGGTCCTGGGGGTGCCTTTGAAGTACCTTTTGATGCCACCTCTCTGAAGTCCAAATGCTGCTTTACCTTGACACTCTTCCTCTTCCAGATCCCACCAGCCGGGACTGAGCCAAAACTGCATCACATTATTTGGGCTCCAAGGGATGCTCAGTCTTTACTAAATTCCTATTAAATTCTGAGTAACGAGGTCATAGAATCATAGGATCATAAAATGGCTTGGTTTAAAGGGACCTTAAGATTATCCAATGCCACCCCTGCCATAGGCAGGGACACCTTCCACTATCCCAGACTGCCCCAATGTCCAACCTGGCCTTGGACACTTCCAGGGATCCAGGGGCAGCCACAGCTTCTCTGGGCACCCTGTGCCAGGGCATCACCACCCTGGATGGAAGAATTAGGAAGAATTTATTCCTAATCTCTAATATCTAATATAAATCTAATCTCCAGTCTCTAATCTAAATCTTTTTCAGTTTGAAGCCATTGCCCCTTGTTCTATCACTGCATAACCCAGCATTGCCAGGGCCATGCAGCTTTGCCTGAACCACAACCCTTGAACTGGTTCTGCCCTCACCAGCCCTGGACAGCCAGTTACCCTTCCCTAGCCATTCCCTACTGCCTCTGTTGGCTTTTTTCCTCCTCCCCTCATGGCAGCCCCACCATCTCTGTACTCCCAGAGATGCATTTCAGTCCCCCCATTGAGTTCGTTTGGAATGGTTTTGGAATTGGATGGGTTTTTCATACACTGAGTCCTTCTTCCCTGTTCCATGTTTTGGGGCTCCCAGATGTTTGTCCCCTGTATCTGAAGGAACAGAGAAGGAGGGTGTTTGGAAGTATCCAGGTCCAATCTCCCTGGTTGCTTTCGGCCAAGACAGGCTGAGAAGGTTGTGCAGAGCCAAAACCAAATGGCTCCCTGAGATATTTCAGTCTCTTGGCACCCCAAGCTTTGTTTGGGGCAGCCGCAGAGATAAAATCACCTTTTAGAACCATTATGGTTGAAACCCAGCACCACCCTTAACCAAGCACCACTGTGTTCATCACAAAACCATGTCCCCAGGTGCCACATCCAAATGCCCTTTGAACGTTTCCAGGGATGATGACTCCGCCACTGCCCTGGGCAGTTCCAATGCCTGGCCATCCTTTCTGGGAAGAAATTTTTCCCAATAACTAATCTAAAATTCCTGTCTATATTTTATCTTGGGATCTCCTTCCCCTTCTCAGATCAGCCTGAGTGTGGACAGACATCCCTGGCCACCATGTCCCTTTGTCTCAGGCTCTCCCAGCCCCCCTCCCATGACACATGCACAAGGACCAAAGGTTGCTCTCAGACAGCTCCCATAGCACCCAAATTCACGAGCTTTTGGGCACATTGTCTCTGCCCAGCTGGGGGTTTGGGCATCAGCTGCATCCTCGTTTCTGTCTGCCAAACATGGATGGTCCTTGGCTGCCTCTTAGGAGCCCATCCAAAACCAGCCCTGCAGCCTGGCAGGGATTTCCTTGGCACCTGATGCCCCACCTTTAGTGGTCATGCAGCACAAATAAACTCTGAAATGGAGCCAGGGAAGGAACAGAGACACGGGGCTGGTTTAGCAGGAAAGTGGAGGCTACACAGGGAGGCAGGAAGGACAACATTCCCTGGAAGAGGCAGGAGTGATGCCATGGGCTGGCAGGAACAGGGTGAAAAGAGACAGAGGGAATCTCTGGGGAAAGCTGGCTATGAAATGCATTGCTGGTGAATGACAGGCAGCAGAATAAAGAACTTTTCAAAATGCAATGTATGTATCACTGTCAGATCTGCTGAGGGGATTATCCAGCTCGGTCATTGAGTCACGCTTTGCCCCTTATTGTCTTCATTGGATAGATGCAGGTGTGCCAGCAAATAAATTAATTTACACATGTGGGGGCCCACAAGTGTATGTTGACATGAAGGGCAGGGGCACAACTCTGAAGGAACAGAAATGCTTTGCCATGAGCTCTGTGATCACGTCAGAACTGAGAATAAAGGAATTGGCTGCAGCTGGGAGGATTTGTTCCATGTGCAGCTGCCTCCTTCCTGTCATGGGTTTCATTGTGATAACAGGATATTGATATGATAATAATACCTGGATGCATTTGGGGCCTTGGGTCTAACTGAGGCTTTGCAGACCCCAACAGTGCCTGAGCAGTGCAACTTGACAAGGAGATATTGGTGTTGGTGGCTCCCCAGGATGCAGCAGGGTGGCCAGTGCCTGGAGTCATGCAGGGGCAGGAACAAACCTATCCCTTTTGAGAAAGACCCATGAAACCCACACAGGACCGGGATGGAGCACTCCAAGGATACCCCATGGCACACAGGTACTGTGCAGCAAACATCACCATGGCAGGGGCAGGCGTGACAGGCACTGGGGAGCACAGGGACAGCAGAGAGCCCCAGCCAAAATGACACAGGAGTGGGGTCACGTGTGGTCATGGAAGGGCTGCTTCCCACTTCATCAGGCACTTTGGAATGCAGCAAAATCATACAGTAACTTAAGCTGCTCAAGGTCTGTAGGATCACCCCAACAGTTTATCCCACAGCTCAGGTGCATGAAGCAAAGCCAAAGTTCTTGTCGGGAAGGCTAAGGAGAGACAGTACCCATTGCAATGACCCATCAGAGAGAAAACAAGCTCAGCTCCTTCCTGCTACTCTAATCCCTCAGGAGGCAGCAATAAATCCCAGGATTTGGCTTGTCGTGTAAGTTTGCAGCCTTTTTTTCCCTCCTTTATTTTTTTTTAATCTTAGTGAACATCAATGCCAGACATTTGGGACAAACAGCCTTGCCAGTTTCCCAGTTCTAGAATGCCCCTTTTGTCCCATTCTAAGTGTAGCCTGGACTGTTAAAAACTCAGACATTTAAAAGCTTGGTGAAGACACTGCAGATGCTGCATGAGCTGCATTTCTGTCCCCTTTTTTGAGACACCATGGTTTTGGGACATATCCACACCACACCATCTCTGTTGGCTGTGCAGCTGGGGTCCAGAGCAGACCTCTCTGGCTCAAGTCCCAGAGGCTCAGGCAAGACTAGATGAAATCTCCTAAATGAGCTCCTTTTGCCAAAGGAAACAGGTCCAGGATGCAGCCCCGAGCTGCTGGGCACAGCCCAGAGCTGTCTGTGGGGTGCTGGAGCTGCCCGGGCACACCCTGCACCACAGGCTGGTGAATGCTCCAGCTAGATGCTTTCTCCAGAGTCATTTGAAGTCCAAACAGCAGCAGGTGCTGAAGAGCAGAAGGGATCAAACAGTGACACAAGGGACCAGCACAATCCCCATCATGAACAGAGATTTTGTCCCTATCGTTTTTTGTGGTGCATCAGGAAGGATTTTGCTGCCCTGTATTTGAAGGTCACTCAAACATCACTAAGCAGAAACCAACACAAACTCTCAAAAAATGCAGCAACCCTGAGCCAAAAAGCATCCTGAAAAAGGATGCTCAGACACCAAGGGTGACCCAGCACTGAGCACACTGCAGCCATGGAAGGACTGAGGAAAAACCTTTAAAGCAGCAGAGAAAACAGGTGTTCTGCTCTGCAAGCCAGAAAACATCCAGCACTGCAGACTTCAGTGAAGACACAAGCCACAGCTGCCTCTGTAACTCTGATTTTAGTTACTTTTAACTGCACCTGTCCCCCTGACCTCTCATTTCAACCCACGCTCTCTGCCTTGGGGTATATGTATTTTTTAGAGCAATACAACTATGTTTTAAGCAGCCTAGGAGACGAGATTAGGAATAATTTAGCTGCTGTCTTTCATACCTCTTTGAACAATGGTAATGTCAGATGCCCGAAGTATGAACCTGAAATTTAACACAGTGGTAGATCATCTGTAAGGGAAAGGCAGTTTACCTTTTGTTGTTTTATTTTTTTCCCTTATTCAGTGTCTCAGTCAACATCTAAAGGAATTTCCCATAAATCAAAACCTGAAAAGAAATAGGAAGCCACAAAAAATGAGTGAGATGTGAAAAACCAGCCATGTCTGTGGCTAGAGGGTATTTCATAACTCAGAAGCCCCAGGAAAAGTGAGTTCTTATTACCCATGCAGTCCTAATTCCAGCATCCCTTGACTATGGAGGGCTTGACTCTTCAGTCAAGGCAAGTACTTGTAGCCCATACTCTGAACAGAGGACACCTCCAGGGACCATCAACTCTCCACAGATCATCAACCCTCCACAGGAAAAAGCAGGAGGGCCTCATGAGCAATTGACTTTGCACCTCAGTCCTCTGGAGCCAAGGGGTCTGACTTATAGGGTCCATGAAAGGTACCTGATTTATTTCAAAACCATTTATAGTTCACATAAAGCTCTCAGATGGGATCAAGTTTAGTATTGTTTTTATTCCATTTTATCATGTCTGTACACAGTAAATGTAAATGTTGGGTCTGAGCTCAGTGGGTGTAAATCAGGGGAGCCCCCTGGAAGTGAGTGATGCTACATTGACTTCCACCCACCAAGGATTTAATCAGTTCTCTCCTAATACATGTCCTGATAGGCACGTTTTTATTCATGGTTGTATTAACTGGGGTCTGCCAGGCTGCCAAATAAAGAACTGCTATCCAGGGGGCAGCAAAATGCTGCTCTTGGCAAGGTTGTTTTCTCCCCCAAAACAACCTCACTGGCTATGAGCAAACTTGAGCATGGACTGGGAGAGGCAGGATGGGAAGGGGAGGTGAAAGAGGGAAATACAAGAGACCATAACAGGGGGAAAGAGAGAGGGAAGAAGGCTGGGCATGGATAAAGGGATGTAGCAGAGTCCAAGAGGGCGTGAAGGAGAAGCCAGGCAGAGTTCAGGCCCACCATGCCCATCTCCCCCCACCAAGCACAGAGGGTCCAAGGCACTGGGGACTGGGGTAAGGCTGAAGGGGACACAGGCACTGTGAAGAAGAATAGAATGTGGAGGCTGCAGAGAGGAGTGTGAGGGCTTCAGACTTAAAAACATGTCAGAAACATCAAGAGGTGCTTTAAAAGGGGGTCCCATCAGACCTTGTCCTCCCTGTGCCACAGACACCACTTTTCCAACCCTCTCTGCTGGGCTTGGTGCCCATGCCAGGCTCCAGGGAGGGAGCTGTCTGGGGGCAGCAAGGACAGCATTTTCCTGAGGGAGCTTCAAACTAGCAAAGAGCAGGTTTAGATGAGACATTAGGAAGAAATTCTTCCCTGGGAGGGTGGGCAGCCCCTGGCACAGGGTGCCCAGAGAAGCTGTGGCTGCCCCTGGATCCCTGGCAGTGTCCCAGGCCAGGCTGGACATTGGGGCTTGGAGCAGCCTGGGATAGTGGAAGGTGTCCCTGCCCATGGCAGGGGTGGCACTGGGTGAGTTTTAAGGTCCCTTCCAACCCAACCATTCTGGGATTCAGTGATCAGGTCTTCCTGAAATGAGTCACCAAACTAAAATCTTCTTTGCTTTGCTTGGCTCTCTGGTGACACATAGGCTAGTGGAGCACCTGGAAGGTGTCACCCACAGCCCTACATACCCATTTCCTGGATGCAGGGATGTATATATTTATATATAAATACATATGCAGGTATATAGATAGATATATAAACTTTTATGTACATATATAAACCTTTTCCCCTTTGCAGCCATGGACACATGTGAGGTGTGACCCACCCAGCAGAGTTCCAGAGCAGACAGAAAGGTGAGCCCTGGCAGGGAAAGGACAGTGAGGCAGCACCACAAGCAGTGGCTCAGCCCATGTGTCTTGGTAGGGTCCCAGGGGTAACCACTGAGAGCCTGCAAAGAGATAGAGAGGCTGAGAAGTGACATTTGTTCATCTCCCAGACCTGGGGCAGGATAAAGATGCCTCAGACTCCCTATTGCCTACAAGACCTGGTGATGCTGTTGTATACTACAACAACACAGACTCCAACTTCAGAAGGCTGAAAATGACTCTTTTATTTTTGGGATGTGTCTCTTTTTTATACTGTTTTACACAGACCAATTTGATTGGTGACAAGAAGAAAAACCTCTTCAATCACATTGGTCAGACCAGAGGGACATTAAGAAGCCCCTCCTAGGAAAAGGAATGAAAACATAGGTACAGTTTACAAAAACACTTCTCTTGTTTACAGAAAATTCCCTGGGAAAGGAATTTCAGAAAACCAAAACATCTCAAGCATAAAACCAGGACTACAGATCTGGTTCTTTGACCAAGCTCTCAAACAACTGCAGACATTTCTGCCATCTTGATCCTTTTGGGCATCCAGGTCCTGGAGGCCACAGGAAAATCCAGCCCATCTGATTGACTGGAAAATCTCATCAGTAAACTCCTCAGTTTACTCATCATATAAGTATCTCATCATATCCTCTTCCCTTGCTCAGGAAAAGCTGTGGACCTTAATTTGGCTGAAATTTGGTATAGTTTGAAAGACTGATGTGGAAGGAAAAGGTCTCACATGGGCAGCAGATCCAGCAGAATCCCCCGAGGTGGGTTTTTTTGAGATGACTGTGCTGCTGATAAATTCTATAGGCAGCAGCAGAACCTGACCAGAACACCAAAACCATTGAGGTGAGCTGGTGTCACAGCACTGTCTATGCCAGGACAGAGATTTCTCTCCTTGATTCTGACGCTGCACCATGTCCAGGTGTTTGGCTGAATAGAAGCTGCTGTCCTTCAAATAAAAGCTAAAACAGAAATCTTGGCTCCTCACAGACATCAGAGCAATCAGAATGGTAATGTCTAATCTCAACCTCCTCTCTTGCAGTCCGAAGCCATTCAGCCTTGTTCTGTCACTCCAGGCCCTTGTAATCAGGGTCTCTCCATCTTTCTTCGAGGCTTCCTTGAGGTACTGGACAGCCAGCAGTAGGTAACCACAACAACAAGCTGGGGAAAGCAGGAACTCACCACTGGAGTTCAGATAAAACCCCTGTCTTGCTCAGGGGTGTCCTGAAGCTGCACATCCCATGATCCAGGAATATTCCAAGCCAACAATCTCAGCAGCACATCCCTTACTGTGACTGGTGGAGGCTTCTGCTGGGCTGGGCTTTGCAGAGGAGCTCAAAACACTCAGGCACACAAAACTCACTGCAGCATCAAACAAACAAACAAACCAACCCAAATGTGGACTTGTGCTTATCACTTCCTGCACCTATTTTCTATGATTCCTCTCTAATTGAGATCAATCCTCAAACATTTTTTCTTTTCTGGATGTTGCTTTCCTGATCTCTACATATGGTTATTCCCAAACTAGAAACATTCTTCTGCTATTTTCCTTTCCCAGCCTGGAGAGCAGGAGGTTCAGTTGTACTATCTGAAAGATTAGGCAAATACAGAGGGTAGGAATATTGACATGGAAGCTGTAGTCCAATCCTGCATGCAGAGGGGCATGGCTCTTCCTGAGCAGGGCTCTGAGGACAGCTGGCACCTCTGCACTGAGCCTCCTCATTAGGATGCTCCTCCTACCTTGTACTTCTGAAGGAGCCTCAGCAAGTCCCAAGGATGCAGGATTGTGGTGCCATGATGCTCAAACTCCATTTTGCCTGTGCCAAGGCCCTGCTGACAGGTTGGTGCTCACCTTTCATGCTCCCAGGCTCACAGGAGGGCTGGAAAATTTGCCAGTACTTCCCTTCAGCAGGAAATTCTCTCCTGTAAAACAGTGGTTGTAAGAGACAGCACATCCTAGCTGGCTGAGATAAGGCCCTCATGCTCAATAAACCAGGCACTCTGCACACACCAGTGCTGTGCTGGGAGATCCTTGGGCAGCTGAACACACTGCAGCCTCCCACCCCGCCAGAATGGTCAGGAGATGTTGGACAAACACCCCACAGAGCACAAGGTGCTGCTCCATGTGTACAGGGCTGGTCTGAGCAGCCCTGGCTTGGAGGTGATGGATACCTGTGTGCAGATGTTTGCAGGTGTGTGCAGGAGGGAACAGTCCCACGTGGCAGCAGAGGCAGCACGTGCGTAAATCCCCCATCTGTGTGTGTTTGCAGGTGGAGCAGAGTACAAGCTGAGCACTATAAATGCTAGAAGGAGTTCACACAATTAATGTTTTTCATGAGATGTAATTTATAGACCTCTCCCTTGATGTTTTAGGAGGGTGTAAATATAGGAAAGCAGCCCATAACTTAAAGGCAGGAATGTGCTAATTAAGTGTGCCAAAAGAATGCTAATTAAGAGACGGTGAGTGGGAAGGGCACAGACATAGTCTAATCCCTGGAAGCCTCCCTGAGTCCCTCCATCCTGTCCTGGGGATGCAGTTGCTGCCTGGGGTGGATGCTCCAGTAGGGCTCCAAGGCCACTTCACTGCAGGGCTGCTCTCATCCTACTGGGGGGCAGTCAGGAGGTGATGGGGTGCAAGGCACTGCCACGAGCCTGATCAGTCAGGTCAGCATGGGGACACTTCTCCCCAGGATTAATAACAGACAGCCCAGAGATTCCCTCACCAGGGAAGTTCAAAGCCAAATCCATCACTGGGAGTTCAGCTCTTTCCACAGAAGCCCCTTTTCATAAACACACCCCCACATCAAGATTTTGGGTAAGTCAAAGCTTTAGGGAGCAGGGAAGTTCTGAGCTGTGTGCACCATTTGGAAAGGGTTCAGGTTTGTTGGGGTTGTGTTTATCCATAACTGTCCCAAGAAACAAGTTGTTCTTCCAAAGCCTTGTAAGGATGTCCCAGCTTTCTCCTGACCAGCTGCAGATGGATCTCAGCAGGTGTCTCTGGGAGCTTCGAGGGAGAGGAGTTTTCTGCCTGAAATGTTGAGGAATCCCCACTCTAAAGAGAGTAAGACTTTTTCTGCTGCAAGACACCTGCCCCTGAGTCATCACAGAATCGTGGAATGGTTTGGGTTGGAAAGGACCCTAAATCTCATCTCATTCCTGTCCCCTGCCATGGGAGGGACACCATCCACTAGACCAGGTGTCTCAGACCCACACCCAGCTGGGCCTTGGACACTGCCAGGGATGGGCATGCTGTCACCCCTGTCATCCAGCTGGCTTATGAGGAATACTGAAGATTTCAGGCCCTCTGTTGCCACCGCAGGTCCCAGACCCTTCTCCTACCACTGCAAAGTCCTTGCTAAACGAGGTCACATCAGCAGAGGATGTGACATCAGCTGCGTTCTGTACTCAGTACTGGGGCTTTTCCTTCATTGTGTGCTGGGAGTTTGTCCCTCTGGAAGGGAAGTGGTGGCTGCTCATCCCCACAGCAGCACAAGGAGGAGGTGACACCGCCCCGGCCGGCGGGAGAGGCACCGCGCCCATCCCGGGCTGCTCCCGGCCCATTGACAGCTGGAATTAACGGCAGCGCTGAGCTGCGTCAGCGCCTGGCCGTGCGGGGAGCACCGGCTCCCGTCTGCTGACTAATTACCAAATGAGGTTGCTGACTAATTACCAAATAAGGCTGGTGACTGCGAGGAGTCGCACGCTGAGCTGCCAGAGCTGGTTGCAGCCCGGCTCTAGGAACACAAAGGAAATCAATGACAGAGGGAGCTGCAATTTCCCAGGATTTCAGAAGTGCTGTTTTTCCTTCTATTACAACGTGTGAACAGTGGTCAAGTGTGTTACTTCTCCATCCACAGGCCTCCCAAAAGAAAGGGATTACAATTGTATCATTAATATCACAGTGACCTGGCAGCAAGTTGACAGATTTAATCTAGTGACAAGATGAGTGGCACTGGAATTCTCACATCTCCCCAGAAAATGAAAAATGGGTTCTGCCTGGTACTAGTAAATATTGCTGCTAAGTGAATAAAAATTCAAAAGGGAAAAAGCAATTTTCCTTCTGTTCATATTGTGCTTAGTTCTCAATACACTTCATGCAAGAGGCTCCCCTGGCTGATGGATTCCTCCTAGATTATATCATGCCTTTGAATTTATATGCCCCAGCTCTTTAAAAGACTGTTTGCCAAGGCCTTAGCATTCCGTGTTAGTCTGGTAACTGCTGACATTTGAAAGATGCTGTTGAAGAAAAATCCAAAAGGTTTTTCTAAGTAAGGAAAGGAGACAGACCTAGCAGGTAGAGGGAGATTAAAGATTTAGTCAACAGCTGAAATCAAAGTTTTCATGAAGTGGTAATGTCAAAAAAAGTTTACAAGGCCTAATAGAGGGCTTGTGTGTCATGAAAACCCAAATTAAGTTTGTTTTTTTTTTTCCTTCTAGCATTCCAAATGAATTTTTAAAGGCTCTGGCTTCTCTGGAACACAGGAGCAGAAACCCAAACACAGCCCAGTGAGATTTGGCAGAGGCAGAGGCTCTGCTGGGATCAGGTGTGGTGAGCAGGTGGGAGGAAGACTTTGAACTCCAACCCACAGCCCTCCAAGGAACAAAGAGAAGTCTCACAGGTGGCCACTGGATTTGTATTAAATGTCTGCCATAAAGGCTGTTGTCTGCCATCAAACACCAGAAAATGCAGCAAATTGTCATGGCTTCTTCTGCTCTGAGTGAACATTTCTAGCCCAAGGCATCACTTTGGTCCCACAAACCATCTTTTGTGGTGGCCATGGCTGGTGTGTGCTGACAGCATGTTATGCTTCACCTCAGATGGTTTTATGTTGAAGGATGGAAGGGACAGAGCAGGGCTCTACACCAGTGCCAGAATTCCCAGCCTGCACCACACAGTGGGGCTGAGAGGGCAGAGATGGCATCCTTGCTCTGTCACCAGGGGCTGGGGGACATCCCCAGGCACAGCTGCCATGGCCTTGCAGACGGGACAATGGCACAGACCAAACACAAGGCAGAACTGCTGGGTCAGAGCACACCCTGGTCTGGGTGGGCCGAGGGAGTGGCCCAGCTGGTGACCACAGGAAGGGATGGCCACCATCCCCAGGGCTGCTGAGGGGAGCTGGGCACTGCTCTCAGGGGAGGCAGTGACACTGGCACTGAGGTGTCCCCCTGGACATGCAGCTGCAGGAAGGGTGACATCCTGAAATGCCTGTTCCCAAGAGTGGGTGATGTCCAGCCCTGACTGACCCTCCTACACCTTCCTACACCCCCCTGCCATGGGTCAGCCTCACCACCAGCGCCAAGAGAGAGCTCTGCCTCACTCCCTGCACAGACCATCTCCACATGTGTCCCCTTTCCTTGAAACACCAGCATTTCACCCATCTCCTTAATCCACAGACCATGGTCTTCACCAACCTAACCATGGCCAAGAAGCCCAAACTTGGGCCCATCCCTCACATCTGCAGCAAAGCTCTGCCTTTCCCAACACCTCATTCCCTTCCTGGTCTCTCACTCTCCCATCCCATCCATCTTCCTGACCATATAGCAAGAGGGAACCCAGAGGGGTGAGCACCAGGTGATCAGTACCAGGCTGTCCTGTCTTGGGGCTGCCATGGTAGAGGATCTCAGCTCTGTGTCTGCACCTCCCAATTGTTCAACAGAAGATATAAAAAGCAAATCAGATTTTCACATCTGTGCCCTCTACACTTAAAATTGCCACCAAGAGGTGCACTTCAAACTCTTGACTAAAAACCTCATTATCAGCTGTGCTTTACTCCTGTCTTGGCCTGGGCTTTCCCAGGGAAGATGTGAAAAACTTTTCTACTAAGACAGATGAATCTGCTCCAAAAACCACTATTCAAAGAGCAAGTCCAAATCTGAGTAATGCCTCCTAACCTGGATCTCCATGACAAGTTGACCAATTTTAGTCAAACTTTGCAAGAAATGTCTAATTAGCTTCCAGAGCATGCTTATGAGTCCTCAGAGCTCTGCAGCTGGGTGAAATGCTAAAAATAGGATCTCCATGGAAACCTCTTTAGCACTTACGATGAGAGGATGTGACACTGGTGTTGCATTGTGTTCTGTGACCTGCGCTGTGACACTGGGTGTCATGGGGAAAACTGGAGGGATACAAAATCCTAAAGAGAAGTTTACCTATCACTGGGTCTGGCTGCCCAGCCAAAAGGGTCTGATCCCTGCAAAATCAGGTCCCATTTTACCCCACACAGGCATGAGTCCCACACATCCCACTGGGCATCCCCTTTTCCAGGGGGAACACTTGCCCTCATGGGTGTGGTATTGCCTCTGATGGGTGCTGAGCTCTCCCCTGGGGCAGGGAGACAACACGGGCACTGCACCACATGTGCAGCCCCTGCTGCCTGTCTTCTCAGCGCTGTCACAGATTCCCTCCCACCTTCCTGCATGGATCCCTCGGGATAATGGATTCACACTCAGAGCAGTTATCACCACCCTGGGTCTTTATTTAACTGCAAAAGATCATGAGAGCAGCTCATTGCCAGAGTGGTGACATCAGTGCTGCCCATGCTCTGCAGGAAGGCTTTAGACACTCAGAGTGCTCCTACACAACAGGTGCTGGAAATTGCTCTTAATTTCTATATTCATTTATTGCTATTTACTTCAGAAGGGGAAAAATTGTGTTACTTGCCCAGAAAGTGGCAGGACAGCCAGCCCGTGAGTGCCATGGGTGTGAGGCAGCCACAGCACTGACGAGCAGTGCCTGATCCTAACTGCTTTTAACAAAGCTATTACTTTAAGAACTCAGCCAGCCTATTCATGTAATTCCCTATTATGCTCAAAGAGTTGACACTGTAAACACTTCCAGGCTTGAATTATGCCCATTGGGGCTGCTGCCTACTCAACACTTGTCTTCCTCAACTATCAGAAGGACAGGGTAGTTTGGGTGAGGCTTTAGGGTGAGCAGCTTCCTCTCTTCACCTTTCTTGGCTCTTGGCATCAGTGCCCCGTGCTCAGGGATGTTCAAGAATATGCAGTGATTCACTGCAAGCTGTGGATGTTAATTCATCACCAGCCTTCCAGCCCCTTGAATCTCTTGTTTCCAGATATCATTTTCCTACTCTCAGTGTGTGTTATTTAAACCCGTGGCAATGCTGGTGTGGCAATTGTGGAGACCCCAGCAAAGGGCTCCAGTGGCCTCTTACCTAAGCACCTTGGGGAACTCCAGGTGCAGAGGAACCCCTATCTTTGATCTCCAGATAAATATCCCCACTGCTGGGACGAGTGAAGGTGAGCCAGCCCCACCAGCAGCTCCCTGGTCTGGGAGCCACTTGAAGAGATCCAGCTCTCAGAGCAAATCTGAGCCAGGAGTGATTGCTCTTGTTGAGACACTCACAGCAGTTTTGTCCCAGTGCCAGGACCATGGCAGGCTTGAACAGCTCAGGATGTTGCTTGGAGGCCTGATCCCATGTGGGAGAATAACTGTGGAAGAAAGGGGTGGCAACTGCTCATGCTTTAATATCAGAGATAACAGGTCCTGCAGAAGAGATTGGCCTCTACTGCTGGGAAAATGTGCAGGCTATCCCTGGGAGAGAAGCAGACCCCAAAGTAGAAAACAGCTGAGACAGCCAAGTCAGTGTCACAAAGTGTCCGAAGCGAGGAAGACAAGGCAGCTCCACCTGCCCTCGGCACCCTGCAGGAGGAAACCCTTGGCCAAGCACATGCCAGGCCCAGAGGGCCCCTCACTCCAGCCAAGGTAGAACAGGAGCCCATTGTGGAAACTGACCCCAGCCCCAGCAGGGTTGGAAAGGAGGAGTTCAGGAGTGCTGAGGTTCCAGCAGTGTGGAGGGGGGGATGTGCAGGCTGTTGCAGAGGGTCTCCTGCTGCTTCCCACGGTCCCTGAACCTCTTCACTGTCCCCAGGAATGAACCATGCTGTCCCTGCCGACCCAAGGCTGTCATGCAGCTGAGTGTGGCCAAGGCTGTGCTGGTCTAACTACTGACAAGAGATTTCTGCCACTGGCTGATTGTTTCTCTGCTGCTGACCCCAACCCTTCTTCTCCCTGTTCCTTTTGGGCTGGTGAATTGGAGCTGCCCCACTGCCATTTCTTTCCTTCTGCAGACGGGTAATTGCCAGCGACACCTTTTAAATCACTTTGGGGAGGTTTGATGAAACAAACTAGATGGAAATCAAATTTCAAGTAACTGGTAGGAAATTGAAAAGAAAAATGTTTATGGAGCAATTTTCTTTGCTTCCTCGAATGGTAGAAATTGTTACTGTCACTCATAAATTATTAATTTCAATTTGCTCTGTTCTCTTTTCAGGTTGCAGCTCTCCAGGAGCTTGGGCTCTCACTGAAGGTGCCCCAGAAGTGCTCAGGTGATGGAGGTGGGCAGCACCTCCCCCATGCACAAGGACAGTGTCCCTGCCTTTTGGAGGGGGTCAGTCCCTTCAAATCAGCCCCAAGGGGGCTTTCGTTTGATCACCCTGACAGAACCAGTCCCGTGAGAAGCAGGCAAAAGCACATACAAGGCTGGGAACAGGCTGGGGGTTGGACCTGTAGCGAATGGAAATCCACCTCTGGAGTGGTTAACTTGGCTCGGGGGTGTTGAGCTGGAAGGTGGGAGGGAAAGTAATTACCAGAGTGAAAGTGGCTCAAGGACTCGTGTAATTGTTGTATTTGTAGAATTACTGGAATGGGAGCCAGAAGCAGATAGAATTACACTCCTCCCCAGTGCCATGGCAGACAGAGGGACCCACCACCAGAAGTGACTCACCGGGTGTGACAGGAGAACATCCCCAGCAGGCAGGTGAATTGAGAGCAAAACTAATTGGAAAGGACACAACATTGACAGAAAAATAGAAGTGAAAACAGGGAATTTTTCTTTGAGGGCAAGAGCCATAATTCCATAATCAAGTAAGAGGACATTTTTGGCCAGATGCCCATCTTCCTCAGTAATAAAGCGAAAGCAGATATTAGAAATCAAGGGAAAAAAGCAATATATAACAAAATGGAGTGAAGAGGGGAAATAGATAACCATTGATTTTGAATTAGAAGTTATGAAATACAGAAAATTCATAGGAGAAGCTACATTCATCAGTTAAAAAGGCATAAGCTAGGGAATGAATCGCAGTAAGGAAGAAACTGAAATCCTCTGTGAACAAAACAAAACAAAACCAAAACAAACAAACAAACAAAAAATATAGTGCAGAGGTTTTGCTTATAGAGATGGCCAAACTCTTGATAGGGCAGAAATGCAGTAGGTGTTTCTGGGCTGCCTTGGTATCTACAACACAAGAGGAGGCTGAAAACTCACCAGCATTTTTAAGATCAAGGCAGATGTTAAACAGCACTGAGTGGGACTGGTGACACCACAGGCAGACCTGGAGAGGAGCATCCCCAGTACATCTCAGACCACTGAGGAAGCTGGAGCATCCCAAAGGAGATAGCAGGGTGGGTGAGGCTCCTTCTGAGCACCAGGCCTGAGCAAAGACAAAGCAAAGGGATCCAGGAGGCAGCTGAAAGGAAGTTGGAAGATTTATGCCAATCAGGTTTTTTCATGGAAAAGAGATCTTGTCAGCCTCCATTTCACTCACAGAGGAGATTCCACAGGTGGCTGCTGGAAGTGGCTGAACAGATGTGATGTGCTTCAGCCTGTGGAATGTGCCTGACTTGGAGCTGCATGGCTGATTAGAAATGAGCACTTGGCTGCATCTGGGAGACACACGTGAAACAGGGAAACAGGGAAGAGCCCAGGCAGCAGCCCCTAATGGGGAACTGTCATTAAAACTGTGTTTCTCTTGATGTTTTGGAGCAGGAGGCTCAGATTAGTCAATATTTTCATCAGTGATTCAAACAGACATATTAAAAACTCATTCATAGAAAATCTGTGGCTGACACAAATCATGGAGCCATTGATAAATCTCCTGGAGCTCTCAGCAGAGCTGGGGACAGGCTGGGATCTCCCAAGACCCCAAGAGGGATCTCCCTGTCCCATGTGTTGTTACAAGCCCAGTGTTTCATCAAAGACTCCTAAAGGGCTGGACATGAGCTCTGTGATTCCTTGTGAGTGCATGGGCTGGGACAGGGGGAGGAGGGCAGTAATGTCACCTTTGTGTGTGCTGAGCCCAGCCTGGCTGTGTGGAGCTGTGGCACTCAGGGGTGAGAGGGATGGGAAATGAGGGACTGGAAAGAGCTCCACGTGTCTGTCTTGATAAATAAAAAGTCTGTGGGCTGGTTCAGTCATCCCACACAAATGCCTTCCTGTGGAGGAGACACTTGGTGCTGGAAGGAGGTTTAAGTAGTGGGGAAATGTCCCAGTGAGTGGGAAAGGGAAGCAGGAGCTTCCTCAGGTCTCCACCTCTCCTGGGGAGAGATGCTGTCCTGGGGATGCTTGAACTGAAAGCAACTGACACGACTCTGTAGGAGGCCTGAGTGGGTGAAATGCAATAGGCTGTGACTTGCTGGAGACCAGGAAGCCACAAGGATCCTCACTTGAACTTGTGTGTCACTTACTTCCCCTGCTGAGAACACTTGGCTTACAAGGGTTCTTGCCCAGCAAAGCCTCACCACTCATCCAGGACAAACTCCTTGGGGAAACTCCCACATCCCTTAAAGAAATGACCATTCACCACAGCTTAGAGGCCAAAGTCCCATTCATAATTGCATTTTTCTCCAAGAAAATAAGGCATCTTGTACAGATGCACTCAGGCAAGCCTACCAGCAAGCAGATGGGCAGCCTTCTCAGGCACTCCCGTGAGGGCAGTGGCAGCTGAGCAGAGGAAACTCCCTCCAGGGATGGGCTGCCCCTGCACTCAGAGCATCTGCAGGTGGGGCCATGTCTCCAGAGCTTGCTGCACCCCAGCTGTCAGCAGAAACCTCAGTCAAGTAAATTAATTTGTCGTAGGACAGCAAAGCTTAATGTTGCTCTCTCTGGATGTGGCATCAATGAGAAACCCCCTCTGCAGCCAGGCTGCATCCCAGGGTGAGAGCCTGGGTCAGGGATCCATTAGATCAGAAGCAGAGGGAGAGGTCTGGAGAGCCTGAGAGCAGCAGGACCCCTGGGACCAGCCCAGCTCTCTGTTGTGAAGGCCATCACATGAGACATGAGCTGGACTAACAGGAGAGCAGGAGAAACAGCCTGAGAGAGGTGAGGGCAGCAGGATTTGTAGCTCTGGGATCTCTCCTCACAGGCAGGATGATGCTGGAGAAGAATTGTTTGAGCAAAGATTGAGCAAGGACTGGAACAGACCTAAGGGGTCTCATAATGGCACATAATGGCACACAAACCCTTGTCCATATGCTCTGCATGTCTTGCCATGCCCTGGACTCTGTTCTGGACCAGCCTGGCTTTACATCACAGCAAAGGGACAGTAATAGCTGTCTCTGTCACCAGACAGACCACTAGGATAGTACATCAGGAATTGCTGCATCCCAGCTCCTGGCCAGGAGGGTACAACAAGCTTCCCTCTCTCATGATTGGAACTTTCCATCTGCTGGGTCAGCTCCAGGCTGGGTCAAGACCAAAACAGATGTGAGCTGAGGCCATGGGCTCAAGATTGAAAACAGCTCCAGATGGAGACAACAACCAGAATTCCTCTGACAACCTGGAAAACAATCTCTCCATTACAGACACAGCACACTGGTGGTCTCAGTTCACAGGGAGTCAAATGCACTCACCAAATATTTGCAGAAAGCTCAGCTATCAGAGCACTTCCTGTATTTTTAGCTCCCAGTAGCCTTATCTCCCACAGCAAACAGTGAGCATTCAGCAAAATCCCTCTGCTGCAGCCTCCTTCAGGGAGCAGTGCTGATGTGCCTCAGTTGTCCCTGTTCTCCACGGGCCCAGCTTTCTCAGCAAGGGTGGGAGGCTGGTCCCCACATGCCTGTGGAGCAGCACCTCCAGCAGCACCCACACTGGAGCTTTGCCTGTAGTCAAGTCTTGGTTTTGCTCAACAAATCTCTCTGCTCCTCCCAGCAGTATCACCCTGTGACAAACCTGGTGCTGCACACAAGCAGCAGCCTCTCCAGGTGCATGTCCTGGCCAAGGAGGTCGAGCTTCCCTGGGGATGTTCCAGGCATGCAAACTGAGCATGACAGTGCACTGATGGGGTGGAAGGAGTGCTTGGCCTTGAGACAGCCCTACCCAGAAAACAGAGGTCCAAGGACACCTGCCATGAAGGAATCTGTGTGTGATGCCCCTCCATGGCCTGAGGGCAAATGCAGATGGCTGAAATCTCAGTTTGTGCTGATTATATGGTTTAAACCAGGAAAATGGAGCCACTAGAAGAAAGTGGCAGAGCTGAACTGCTCCTGGAGAATGTCAGGCAGAGCCTGGGGCCTGGAGCAGCTCAGCCATGAAGAGAGGTCAGACAGCCTGTGAGTGCTTTTTGGAGAAGGCACAGGCCAGAGGGGCCCAATGATGTGATAAATGATCTAGAAAAGAGAGACTCACAGCATCTGTTCTCCCTGCCTCAAAATGCAAGGACACCCAGTGAATCTGGAAAGCAGCAGCTCCCATGGGGAGAGGCAACATCTTCTTGCAGAAGGTGCCTGTGGGCCTCTCAGTAGCTGAAGACACTTTAGTTGGGAATTTAGTGAGACAGAAGCAGATCTTGTAAACCTTAACTGGTAACAAGATTATTCACGTGCTGCTGAGCACAGCAGTGGGTCTGGCAGAGACTCTGCCTGGTACCTTGGGAGGAAGCCAGTCTCCAGCTCTCAGAAACCAGAATTATCCCTCACATGCAACCCCTGGTTCTCCACCTTCTCCTGCAGCATCTGGCCATGTCCTCTTCATCCTGGAGGTGAGGGGATCCAGCAGGAAGGTGCTCTGAGGGGTGTGGTGACCAGCATCCAACACATTCACCCTTCATGTACAGCACCTACAGAGTCACTGAGGCAAGAAGGGTTCTGAGTGCCCATGGACACACCCAGCCTGCTGCTGGGGCCAGGCTGACCCTGGATTTTGGGTCACAGGCTCCATCCGGCTGGAGGTTCGGAGAGCAGAGACTTGAAGCAAATGATGACAAAGCCATGAGGCATAAAGGATGAACCCCTGGCAGATCCTCCTGCATTACTTCTCACAGCCAATCCCAGAAGCTCCAGCAGAACCACAGAGTGTTATGGGTTGGAAGGGACCTTTAAATGACTAGTGTGACCCCCCCTGCCATGGGCAGAGACCCCTTCCACTATCCAGGTTACTCTAAGCCCCATCCAACCTGGCCTGGGACCCCTCCAGGAATGGGGCAGCTGCTCTGGGCAGCTTGTGCCAGGGCCTCCTCATCCTCACAGCAAATCTACAGCAGGAGATCCCTTCAGCCCTGCAGCAGGACCATGTTTCCCACCTTTCCAGAGTGTCCCAAGCTCACGGGGCCACTTTCTGCCCTCTGATGTGAGATGTCCATCCCCACAACAGGACTGCTCCTGTCCTGGGAAGGTCCATTTCATGGAGCACTCCCTATCCTAATGCTCCTCACTGCTCCCTCCATCACTCAGAAAACACTGCTGAGATACAAAAGTGCTTTTAGACATCAGAGCTCTGCCTGAAAGTGTCACTTATTAATTAGTCACCGCTTGGCTGCCCTCCTCACATGCCTGCAGAGGACATTGTCACCCAGCTCCTTCCAGGGACACAGCCTGGCGATGTGGGTGGCAGTCCCCACTCTCCTCACAGGCATCCACAGCCTCTAAGGCTCTGAGGTTTGCTCCAGGCTGGCCGGGAAGAGCAGGAGGAGCAGGAGGAGCAGATCAGCAGCACCTCCTGAGCTCTAGATCCCGATCACTGCAGTGACTGATCCCGGACTGTGACAAACAAATCAATAAATTCAAATTAAATTACACAGCAGTGACAAACAGCAGGGTCAAACGGGGCCAGCATCTCCTCCCACAGGCACCGAGCAGGTTAATGGAGGCTCGAATTCCTGAGCCCTGCGGCAAGGAAACTGCCTCCAAATGACACCACCCTTCAGAAAGAAAGGGGAGAGCCAAATCCAGTGCACAGGGGCTGGAAGACAGAGATGTCATTTGTAGGAGCGGGGTGCTCAAAGCAAAGAGATGGAGAGTGATCACCCTCTTTCCAATTCCATCTCATTCACAGGAACTGTGCAGATTCTTTAAAAACTCCTTAAATGAGAAAATGACACTTTATTGCTTCACCTGGACTATCTTTAGCATGAGGAATAAATTTTCTTGTTGCTTCTGTCCAAAAATGTTTGTTCTCAGAGCTAAGAGCACTAAGCCCCCAGCAGCACTGGCCAGGCAGATACTGGAAATGTCTAACTTCCCAATCTGCTCTGTGTCCAAGGTTATACTTGCTCCTGCTGATTTCCAGTTTGAGGAGATCCTGAGCCTTTCGGGACCACTGAGAAGCAGCTGACCTTGTCTGCACAGCTCCAGCTCTAGGACAGTTTCCCAGCCAGGCATGACCATGATGATCCAGAAGCCTCTAGCCCTGTAGGTGACCCCTTTGTGGGGTATTCTGCACTGTTGTGCCCAATCCCATGAAAAAAGAAGTGTTCATGGGAACAGGCTGCTCTCTGTGGCTATGGGTCCCAGAGTCAGGTTTACTGAACAGATCAAAAACCTTGGACCCTCCATCTCCCCCACACATTCCCCCCACTCCTTCCTTGTCTCCAGCCCAGCTTCACCTCAACCTCCAGCATCCCTGTCGACTGTCAGTCCCAATTGTGTCCTCCTGCACTGTACTGTCCTCGTTTCTCACACCTTCTCATCTCTCATGTAGTTCTGGAGCTGCATTTAGACAATTCCATCTTCAAAATTATCTATCCTGGCCAGGCAGGTCACAGACGCACCACCAGTAGTACCAAGACCTGTTGAGACCATGGCATACTCCTCTGCTGTACAACCTGCTCTCCCAGGTGCTTGTGCAGCCACTCTTGGGCTGGGGCCGGGGTTTTTTCCCAGTTCAGAAGGACCTAAGGCACATTATCCATTCTCCCCCAGGTGTAAACTCCCTGCTGACTGAAGTAATTCGTGTGCACACACATGGGCACCTCATGGCCTGACCTTGCCTTTGCCAGCCCAGTATTTCACTTGCTTCTCCTCGTTTCAAGAACAAGGACAGGAATTTGCTTCCAGACCTGGGTGGAGTTCAGGCTACACCCCACCTGAAGCTGCATAGCCCAAGCCATGGATACATCAACCCCCTGCACCACAGGCCTCTTGCACCCCCTCAGCACCCTGTGAATAATTCATCACATGCCCCAGCTCTCCTCTTTTTCTGTTCTCAAATTAGCCATGAGCAGATTGTAGCTTTCTCAAAAGAATTCGCTACTTGGAGTCATTCCTGTGAACATTTCCAAGGCTGTGGCTCATTTGCAAGCAGTAAATAGCTACAACACGGCTGTCCTTTGCTGGCCCCACCAGGCTCCAGCTCTGTGGAGGGACTTCTTGCCTTCCCACCCATAGGATTCTATCACAGGAAGTTGCTCCTGCTCCTGTCCCTTGGGCTCAGGGCTGTGTGGGGACTCACCAACACTGGGCTTTCAGGCAGCCCAAAACCACTAATGATCCTCTGAACACCACACCAGCTCCGTGAGCCTTCTCAGCCCACTCCCAGGCAGGCACATTCAAGGAAAGAGAATTTATAGGCAAATAATGAGGTGCCAGTGAATCCCTCAGGATGCAGAGCTGTGGGAGACAGTGCCCAGTGTTGCTGTTTGGTGGAACCTTGCCTGGGATGTGCCGAAACCCAGCAGATGTTTGAAGAGATCTCAAGTAGGTTCATGGCTGGTGATGTGGGGGGTTGCTTTTCCTTCTCTATGTATCAGCTGCACCCTTTGCAAAAGTTTGGTGGAAGGAAATACCCACTCATTATTGCTTTTGTGTCCAGAGACTGGAGCAGAGCTGGGGAAGGGGCTGCAGCCCCAGGAGAGGCTGAGGGAGCTGGGAAAGGGGCTCAGCCTGGAGAAAAGGAGGCTCAGGGGGGACCTTGTGGCTCTGCACAAGTCCCTGACAGGAGGGGACAGCCGGAGGCTGGGTCAGACTCTGCTCACAGGGAACAAGGGACAGGATAAGAGGAACAGCTGCAAGCTGTGCCAGGGATTAGATTGTGTTAGACTGGATATTGGGAAAATTTCTCCACTAAAAGGGTAGTCAGGCACTGGCACAGCTGCCCAGGGCAGTGGTGAAGAGCCCATCCCAGGAGGGATTTACAAGACATATGGATGTGTCATTTGGGGACATGGGTCAGTGGTGAACACAGTGGTGCTAGGTTAATGGTTGGACTCAATGGTTGATCTTAATGAGCTTTTTCAACCTTAAGGATTGTATAATTCCGTGATTCCAGATCTCTTCTCAAGCAGGTTTTGCTGCCCACCCGTGGGGCCCTTGCAGTGGTGTTCTCCAAGGCTGCAGGGGAGGCTCTGGGAGGCTCCCAGCTGTGCAGGCTGGGTAAGGACTCCCTGAGTGGCTACAGCCCCCCTGTTCCACCACTGGGGAATAAAACTACTCTTGTCTTAATACAACACATTTTCATGACAACTCACTAAAGGGGCAAAAACTACTGTCATAATAATGCACTAACCTCTATATTTATTTCTGCTATCTGACCTATCAGGGAGCTGCTGAATTACTTCTCTAATTAGTTTTCCCATTTGTGAGGGATATGACCTTCCCCTCCAGAGAGAAAAGTATAAATGAGAAGTCATTTCTTCAAGGTAATACCATGAAAGCAGCAGTCATATCAAGGATAAACAAGGATACAAAAATCTGCTATTATAGCACATTTTCCCTCAAGTCTTAACAAATCTTCTCCATTTCCAAAATGGGGGAAAAAATAAAAAGGAATATGAATATAGGCTGCTCTTACTCCCAGTCTGGGCTGTGTATCAGTTTCAAGAGGGAGTATCTGACTCCAGTTTCTTTCATGAATGTGGTCCTTAACTCCAAAGAAATTCCCGAATCAAAGCCCCACTCCTGCTTGCCTTTGGTCTCAGAAGTGTCACAGAGCCCTGCTGGCACGAGCATTTGTTCCCAGCCCTCCAGCTGCTCCTGGCCATGCCATGTGCTGTTGCTGTGAGGGACCTCCAGGGAAGACCAGGAAAACCTTCCCAGCTCAGACTCACTGAGGGTGCTTTTCTGTTCCTCAGCATTGAATGTTTTCCCTTCGAGGCCTGCTGAGCATCCCCACCTCATGTCACTGAGGCTTCCACGCTGCAAACAGGCTGAAGCACCTCTTGTGCATGAGGGACACCTGGATGGGATTATTCCCTGGGCCTTGCACTGGCAGAGGTCACTGCCTGTAATCAGAGGTCACTACAAGAGACATGGGAGCAATTCTTTCCCTCCTTCCCTTGAGCCATCCTCACAGGAGACATCATTCTGTGCAGGATGGCAAAGTACAGTGGTGGGAATGGCCATCCAGGAGGATGGAGATAAGGGCACCACACCTGCACCCTGGAAATGGTCGAGTATTTTCTACCTTTGGCACAGCTTTATCAAGGAAATTCTGAACAGACTCCATCCCTTTCCTTACTCAAGCTGTTCTGTGGCACAGAGCATCCTCGACCCTGAGGCAGGGAAGAATTGCCCAGCTGCTGTCTGGGTCCTGCTCTCACACAGCCCCAGGAGCTCAGGGACTGGATGGTTGTAGATGTGCAAAAAGCCTCTGCTCCCACCTGAGGACATGGGGAGGGCTGAGCACAGGCTGTGGGAGCACAGGCTGCTGGGAGTGAGGAGTGTCCACTCCCTTCTCCACACCGAGGAAATGACCCCTTTTCTGGAAAAAGGAGAGAAAATCACTCTCTGGACAGATTGTCCCCCACTGCTCCCAGCAAGGTCACCTGCAGCACCCATGGCCTCCAGCAGCAAAAGGCAGCTGCTGCCAGCTCCATGCAGAGCCAGCACCAGGATGGGAGTGGATTTATACTCCATGGGGAGTTGGACACCACAGAAAAAGCTTCTCTAGGGAAGAGTCAGGAAAAGACTCTTGACAAGTAAGGGCAATCTCTTTGCCAAGGCAGGGGGGCCAGAGGGGGGGTCAGTCAGTGACTGGGAGGCTTAGTCTCCTCTCCCAGACTGAGGACTTCATCCTTGAATGGCACAGGGAATTCTCAGTGTTGTGCCTCTTCCAGGAAAGTCTCCATGGGAGCACAGTGAGTGCTCACACTCAGGTCCATCCATTTGACTTTGAACCATTTCTGCCAGCCAGGGAATTTCCTAGGAAGTGAACAGTGTCTTGCTTGACCTTGCAAAGAACTAAAAAGCAACTTTTCCCTAATGCTTCTCTGGATGCAACTGGAACCAGCAGCTGTGACAGTACAGCAAGAGCAGCCCCCACCTCTGTGTACTGTCACCTGTCTCCCAGCTCCCCCATCAGCTCCCAGCTGACACCCTCTGACTGCTCCAGCAGATGAGAGTCATCAGCAAAGCCACATGGCTTCAGCACAACCCCAGAGCAGGGCAGGCTGAATGGGCTGAAAGAATGTGGTCACCTGCCTTTGCCTCTCTTGTGCCTGCCCAGTCCCATCCCATGTGGCATTTTGCTCACAGTGTTTAGATTCCCCTTTCCAAGGGCAGCAGGGATGAGAAGGGACACTTGGGTGGAAGGACGTTCCCCAGAGAGAGTGCTGCACTTGGTGTAGTTGAAGAAACTCATGCCTGCTCTCATGTCCTGTCCTCCCACATGCCCACATGTCTGGTGCATGTCATATCACGCCATGTCATGTCATCCATGTGTCTCCCATGTCAGGAGCAAAGGCACTGAGGGATCTGTCCCTGGGGCAGTCTGCAGGTGCCTCAGGAGATAAGGACCCTCTCCTACCTGTGAGCCATCAGAGCAATGATCCCAGAGTCCCCCAGCAGCTTCCCAGACTCTCCTACTCCCCTGGCAGCCCAGGACCACCCAGCTCAGCACGTTGTTTCACCCCTTCCCAGGGAACCCTGGAGCCAGGACAGGGCCCTGCTGAAGGAACAGGACCCCACACATGAGACCAAGACCCAGAGAGCTGCTGTGTCCCCACTGCTCCTCCTACCCAGAAACCTGAGCACCCCCAGAGCAGGGCAGGAGCAGGAGCAGGAGAATGGAGGGATTCTCCACCCAGCTCTCCAGAGACCAAAACACTGGGTGTGGGCTGAGTAGAGGGCATAGCCCAGGAATCTGAAGCTGAACTGGGAGCAGCAGGATGAGCAGATTAGCAGCAGGAGCAAGGTGGGGGTGGCTGGGCAGCAGCAGAGCATAAGTGCAGAGGGGATGGTCCAGCCCAACTTTTGCAGATCATGGAGCTCTCATTGCTCCTGGAGAGCTTTTTATTAGGATGTAAATAAAACCATCCCTGCAGCCTGGAGATGCAGCCATTTGGATGCCACCTTTGGACCTTTCTCGGTGACATGGCCTGGCAGCCCCTGTTACCGTTGGGAAGGTACCATGCAGACTGGAACATGTTCCAAGCACTGTAATTGCCCAATAAAACCGTGTTTCTTCACCATCCAGTTGAATTAGTGCCTGCAATATGTTTGAAAGCTTTATAGCCCAGTTAATTGTGAGGCAGTAACAGGAAGGGGCATTATGGCTTTAGGAACACAAGTTGCATCTGTATTTAATGATACTAAACCGTAAGAAGCCTCCATTGGAATAAAGCAATGGCTGCTGTAGTGCCTATAAAAGTGATGATGGCTGTGTTCAGCAGAGATGCTGAGCTTGAGTGCAGCCAGGAGCAGGGACATAGTGCCTGGGGCAAGGACACTGCCCAGCTCCAGCAGCGATTCCTGGGGCAAGGACATTGCCCAGCTCCTCCAGCCATTCTGGTCCATAGAGCCAAGAGCAGCCACCCCTGCACCCCAGGACCTCTCTATGTGCCTGCTCTGCACACAGGCTCTTATCCCACAGTCCTCCGGCCAATAGTGTCCCATGTCCCTTTGAAGGGAAAAGCCACCACCCCCATTCTGGCTTCTACACAGCTCACACCTCTCCTGTAGGCTCCCACCACCACCCTACCCATCTAGCAAACTGGGACTGAGGACCTGCCCATGCCTCTTCTCATATCTGGTGTGGATGGAGAAGCTTCTGTGGGAGTGGGAATCAGAGCATGGGTGTTCCTAAGTGAGATATACTCTTTGTTTCATTAGGAGGACATGGATTTGGGGCTGGGGAGGGTCCAGGGCAGCAGAGCACTGACAACAGCCCTTGGTGATGCTCATGGACTCAGCAAGGTCCTTGCTTGGCACCTGCAAATGATTCTTCTTGAGAACCTCTCCTTTCTCCAGTCACAGGAGCATCTGGAGTGCTCTGGATGGATTAGGGATGAAGAAGTTGTTGGTGACTGTTCTTCAGCGCATCAGGGGAAATTACACCATTGAGGGGCAGAGACTACACAGCATCTCCCACACCTCAAAGGCTTTTTGGAGAAACATCTGGGCTCATTCTTCTGCTGGCAGGATGGAGTTTCAGCTGTGTCATGGATCCTCCCATATCATGGATCTTACCCCAGAGTCCAGTTCACCAGGCAGGGCCACTGATCCAGCACAGCTCCTGGTGACAAAGACAACCCTAGCCACGGGCAGATGGCCTAGAAGGACCAAGAGGGGCAGCAGCAGCTCTGGCTGATGGCAGAGGAGCTGTGGTAACTTCACTGGGTCTTCACAGTCCATCCCACCCTTCTGTGCACCCTGGGGTGTGCACCCACCTGTACGGGCACTGTGCACCCCAGTGCTTGGACACAGGGGTACCAGCAGGGCCTGAAAGGGTTCAGGCTAGTAGTGGCCATGGACAGAGAGCAACATCCCCATGGTAAAGCACAGAAGAGAAATCCAGGGACACAGAGAAGGTCCTGGCCAGCAGCACTTCTTGCTTCCTTTAGAGGCTTGGCCATCCCTGGAGCAATCATGGGGTCTGGTCTCTGAGACACCCACACCTGCTGGGGGTGACTATTTGTGACCAGCCTGGCATGTCTGGCATGACTCATGAGCCTCCAACAGGATCTCAACAAACAGAGGACCAAGAGCCAAGAGCCAAGGTCAGGCCAAGAGCTCTGACTGGATGGAAACCCCAGAGAGCATCCTCCCCTGCAGAGCAAAAGCCTTGACCCTGTTCTTTGGGTGCAAAATGTGAGTATTCAGCACCTGCAGGAGTGAGTGACAGGCAGGTGACAAGCCTGTGACTCCTTCCACATTGTGTTTGCAGCTATATCAACTGTTGAGATTGATTCAATGTGCAGCAGGGAAGTGAGTTGCCAGTGAGTTAATTTAGAATTAGAAATGCAATCAACAGAAAATTAATACAATTAAGTTTCAAATTGTCATTTAATAAAACACCTTTTTGCAAGTGGAATATTAAGTGGGACATAAACGCTGCGACAGTGCTGGAATGTGCTGCTCTCAGCAAGGGAGGAGTTTGCGCCCAGGAACTGTGCACACAACACCCCCCTCCACCACTATAACTCGTTAGACAGACTCTAATTATATATTTATAGTTTACAGAAGTTTCAGCTAATTGCATGATGGCTCTCAGAAGCTGCTGCAAGGCCCTGCTGCTGTTGTGAGGCATTGGTTGTTACTGACATACCTGCAGCTGAGAGTGCTCAGCAGATCTGCTGAGGAGCACAAGCCTCAAATCTCCCTGCCTGACACACATTAACTGCATACAGGGACATTTCCATTGATAGTACAGCCAGAAAAAAAAGAATAGAAAATACACCAATTTTTGGTTTCTCTCATGGATTTGGAGAGAAATTGCCCCAATTTTCTGAAGTGATGTGCACAGGCTAAGCCAGGATCCTGTCCATAAGAGGACAGTGATGGGACACCCAAGGCTGTTCCCAAAACTACTACAAGACCATTCCCAGAGAATTTTCTTGGGCTGTGGTGCGAGCACTGTTTTTCTGGGTGAGCAGGCACCCTGAGGGATATACAGGAGGAACTGGAGGTGCACAGGGGCACGTAGCTTCAAGGGGATGAGGACACAGGCAGAGCCAAGGGAAGGAGATGTGGAGGAAGGATCACAGTCCCAGAAGTCCTCACACACCTCAAACCTGCAGGATTTAGCTCCCACCAACTCTCGGTCCCCCTCTCCACTGATCTCAAAGCACAGTGGGGCAGGGACCCAAGGCTCCCTGACAGCTCCCTGGGAGGAGATCATCAGTGATACCAAATCTGGTAGATCCTTAATTAAGCTGTTCAGGCACATCTTTTATTTCTGGTCTGACTCATCCTAGTGGCTGCTCTCACCCAAATTCCTGTCTCCCACCTGCACCACTCTCCCAAAGTGAGAGCTCCTGCTCTGCAGGCAGCTCAGTGGCGCACCTGCCCCTCACTGCCCAGGCCAAGGCAGCTTTTCCAGCCACTCTGCCCTTCCTGCAGCTCTCTCCTGTTCATCTCCCACTTCATCAAAACCCCTGACAAAGTGGGGATGCCGTCCCCAGCCAGAGGATCCAGTCACTCACCCAGAGCTGGGAATGGCACCACAGGGACTTGGCACAAAACTGGATGGCTGCAGTGAGGAAGGGAAGGTAATTAACAGCAATTGTTTGCTTGAAAGATGCACTATTGAATCTCACTTGCACAGCCTGTGCGGGGCCCGGAGCTAGCAGGGAGCACCTCAGAGTGCTGGTCCTGCTGGACAGAGATCAGCACTGTAATGCATTCAGCATTTCTGAGAGCAGTAACTCAGAGCCCTCTCAGAATGTGTCTGTGATCACACATCCCAACCTGGTGTGTGCCAGGGGATCACACAGCAGCAGAACCCCAGAACATC
Source organism: Trochalopteron elliotii (assembly GCA_024734555.1). Lineage (NCBI taxonomy): Eukaryota > Metazoa > Chordata > Aves > Passeriformes > Leiothrichidae > Trochalopteron > Trochalopteron elliotii. The sequence continues at coordinate 273,352 of JANPWX010000420.1, forward strand.
AGCATCCTCCAGAACAGTAATAAAAATACAGCCTGGGACTCAGAGAAGCTTCACCACTGCTGTGGGTTTATTACACAAATCCCAGAAAGAGTTGCAGCTAAACATGTTATTAGGTTAAATAAAAATAAAATGCATTCTAGAAAATGTTTTGAAATTTATCATGTAATTAAGCTATTAATTTAATAGTCTTTCTCACTTGGATTGGAAATTCACACAGGTCCTCATATCACTCCTGTTATTGAAAAGCATGCTCATCATACACAGTCATTATGCATTTTCATTAACATTTGATGAACAATAACCGTGAGAAACGTAAAATATTGGTTTTGTCCTTCAGCTGTAATGGCCATATGGAGACAAGCTGTGCCTTCGAGTCAGCAGTTGCAGCACATCCTCGTTAATAACAGCACTTGCCATTTTTACTGTTTACAGCACAAATGCAGCCCTTTAACAGGGGGGAAGAAGGGTTTAATCTGTAAGGCCTTTGCAGTGATTTGTAAGAGAGCTGCTGTGCCCACATTCCTCTGTCATTCAGGGTGAGCTATAATTACTCAGTATTCTGGACAGTTCTCCTACAAGATGTCAATTTATGTGTAAGCAGAGCAAGGCAGTGGCTGGGGACAACTCAGGCCTCTCCCCTGCACACACACACAGAGTTTCCTTAAGTTTGCAAAGAAAATATTTTCCCAGGTGATGGAGTGAGGTCCTGCCCTGAAAGCAGGGCTGCTGAGCAAGCACATGGCCTTGATGGTAGCCACAGTATCCTTGGCACACATCACTGGCTTCCACAGGCACCTTGTTCTGCTTGTGCTCACCAGCCTGGGGATGGAGCATCTCCTTGACTTCCCCTCACTTCAGCTGCCACGTGCTCATTCCTGCTCTTGCTCTGTGGCTGACAGGGAAAGGACCAAGGTGCTGCACTCAGAAGAGGAGGTTTGGGTGGTAGCCACCATGCACGAGGTTTGTGTACACACAGAGTGCTCTGGGACAGCTGCCAGCAGCAGGGAAGTGGCTGGCTCTGGTCTCTGCTGCCAGCAGGCTCAGCTCAGGTTTGCACTGGGCTGAGCAGACCCACAGACACGTCCAGCACCAGAGGCTGGATGAGATTGCCCCAGTTCCTCCACTCCCTGCTGCAGCTCCCACTGTCCCAGGAGGTCCCAGCTGTGCCCAAAGACAGGGGTCAGGACACTCGTGCTGCCCACAACACCCTCCCCTTGGGCTGAATTTTACCACAAGTCTGGAGTGCAGGGCTGGGAGCCTTCCCCAGTCAGTTCCTGTGGCAGCAGTGCCTGCACCTGCCATCCACAGAAGTGCTTGTAGCCTGAAAAGCGACACCTCAGACCACGGCCATCCCTTGGAGGTGATTTTCCTCATGTCCCAGAGCATCCCAGAACCTGAGGCAGAGCAGTTCTGTCCAGCAATCAAGAAGTTATGCACAAAAGACCCCCCTGGACCAAATTCTTCCTTTCAATTCCAAGTCTGAGGAGACAGGCAGTTTGCACCAGAACTGCTCCACAAATTGGAGGAGGCAGGAGAGTAACCAAAATCACAACAAAATATGCCACCCTCCTGTTCCCCCTCCCAAAAAACACCTGGATCTCCTGTCCCAAGGAGGCTCGGGAGCATAAAATCACACACCAGGAGTGCCAGGCTGCAGCAGGAGTGGGCAGGAGAGCCTGCAAAGTCTGGGGATAAATGTCCCAGGGCTTGGATGCATCTGTTTCACCGTGCAAAGCATTAATGAAGTTTCTCCCAGGGCAGGACACAGATTCAGACACAACACTTCCCCTTCAGCACTGAGTCCCGGGCCGATGTCGGCCCTGCGTGGATTTATGGCACCCTGTGCTCGTAAATGTCGGCACGGCCATGATGGATGCAGGAGCTGGGAAGCGCTCCCCCAACTTCAGGAGATTTCTTTATTTTTTTCTGATCTTTTACAGCAGCCATAAACCAGCTGCTGATTAGTGACAGGTCTTAAAACTTTAGGCAAAAGCTGTTGAAATCAGCTTTAAGTGCTAAGCTTCTCCCAAAGCAGAGCAGCTTAGCGTTTCCCTTTTGAGGTCACATATGTGACAATGTGGCCCTCTGAGCCACTGCTGTTCCCAGGGCAGGACTGGGCAGCCCTCACAGCCACTGGTTCAGGGGCCAGCCCTGCCCTCCCTCTTGGCACAAGCAGCAGATGTCCCCAGACAGCTTCATACTTGTGGCCCTGGGTCCCACATTGTCCAGTCTGTGCCAGACAAAGGGCAGAGTCCACTTTTCTCTCAGACTTTGGCAGAGATGTGAGGGGCAGGGCAGGACAGCTCACAACAATGTGCATTTCCACCTCTGCCAGCAGGGCAGAGTCCCCTCCAGCATCCCTCTGGACTGGCACAGTACCCATGGGGTCTGGCCATTGCTTCCCAGTCCTGATCCAGTGGTCACAGATGATGGGCAGAAGCCACAAGGATGTGGAGTGAAGAAAGCTGAAGAACATTCCCAGCAGAACAGACCCCACTGCCCCGAGGACCTGGCAGGCCTGGTGATGACTTTGTAGCCAGTGGGTTACTGCTATTATGTTTCCTGAGGTATTCATTATGTATGGATTGCAGAGGCCACAAACTTGCAGAAAATTTTGCACAAAATAACACAGAACATGGTTTCACACTTTGGGATGGGAAATTGTCTTCTGGTTTTTCTGACTGCTTGCAGTTTCTGGCTTCCTTCCATTTCCCAACCCATGGCTGAGTCCTTGTCCCCATCCCAGCCTCCTGCTGACCTTCCCCTGGCTGCTGCTTGGGGCTGCAGGTGTGGCCTCTCCAGGCTTCCACAGCCCCTGCAGATGTGCTTTGGACTGTGCATCCCGGCCTCCTCGGCTCCAAGGGTTTTGCAGGATGCACAGTGCCTTTTCCCACTTCCCATCATTACAGGCAGCAGATTGTGGTGGGTTGGCTCCAGCTGGGCACCAGGTGCCCACCAAAGCCTCTCCATCACTGCCCTCCTCAGCTGGAGACAGAGGACAGGAAATATAACAAAAGACTTCTGGATTAAGATAAGGGCAAGGAGAGGTCACCCACCCATTACCATCACAGGCAAAACAGACTTGATTGGGGAAAATTTGATTAATTGCCAATCAAATCAAAGTAGGGCAATAAGAAATAAACCCAAATCTTAAACCTTCTACTCACCCCTCCTTTCTTCCTGGACTCAACTTCACTCCTGATTTCTACACCTGTTTCCCCCCAGCAGAGCAGGGGGACAGGGTTGTGGTCCCCATCACACGTTGCCTCTGCCACTTCTTCCTCCCCAGGGGGAGGACTCCTCACTCCTCCTCTGCTCCAGGGTGGGTCCCTCCACTGGCTCAGTCCTTTAGGATCAGGCTGCTCCCATGTGGGTCACTCACAGGGTCACAAGTCCTGCTACCACTGTCACCACTGGGCTCAGCTTTGGCCATAGGTAGGTCCATCCTGGAGTCAGCTGGAATTGGCTCTGCTGGACATGGAGGAGGCTTACAGCAGCTTCTCATAGCAGCCACCCCTGGAGCCTCCCTGCTACCAAAACCTGGCCATGCAAACCCAGTTCATAGATGGATGGATTGAGGGAGGGATGAATTATGAAAGGATGGATGGATGGATGGATGGATGGATGGATGGATGGATGGATGGATGGATGGATGGATGGATGGATG
>JANPWX010000420.1:277103-291227 GCA_024734555.1 Trochalopteron elliotii
TGGATGGATGGACGGATGGATGGATGGATGGATGGATGGATGGATGGATTATGGAGGGATGGATGGATGGATGGATGGATGGATGGATGGATTATGGAGGGATGGATGGATGGATGGATGGATGGATGGATGGATGGATGGATGAGCGGACAGACTAACTCTGGCTAGAGAACAAGTGTGGCATTTTTGGATACATTTCCTGTGGTGATAAACACTCTTTAACCCACCCCTCCTGCCCTCCCACTCTCCCTTCCCATTACACATTCAGGCTTAGACCTGGTAGGTGCCCATCACTCCCTCCAGAAGGAGAGGGCTCCACTTCCCTGCAGGATCACTGCTCGGACCATCTGTCCCACATTGGGCTGGGCACATTCCCTCCCTTGCTGCTGCTTCTCTCAGGAAGAGAAGTTAGTGAAGATTTATCATAGCACTAAACCTCAAATTGAGCACATTTGAAAGAAGAACAATTTATTCATCAAAAATATAGCTTCATTTTATCTGCAATTATTCTCAAGTTAAGGCTCCATTCAGCAAGTGTTTGACTAAATAAAGAGCAATTTTTTATGCCTAAACCATCCTATTTTGACATTCCATCGCACAAACAAATGCAGGAGGACACAGTTCACCCAAAGATCATCTGGATACTTTTTTTTATTCCAAAGTGCTGTTCTGGGGTGGTAGGGTGGGAGCAGCTCTTCCAGCCTCTGATCAGTATGGAAGGAGGGGCAGAGTCCTGTGGGGCAGAGCCGCCACCAACAGCAGTTCATTGGTTTTGAAATTAAAAGACAGAATCCAAAAAATGACAGGTGGCTGCACAAACATGAACAGAACAAACTTGGGGGAGGCTTTTCCACCAGCAACATCCCTCAGGAGGGCATCCCCAGGAAAAAATCAGAAATACTAGACTGGGAGAAGTTACTAAAAGAGTGTATATGAGGTGCACAGCAGCTAAACTTCCTGCTGCAGAGGAACCACAGGACAACAGTAAAAGGCCAATATTGCTGCATCAGGAGCACTTTAGTGTCCTGAAAATCAAAAAGGAATCCTATAAAAATGGGAATGAGAGTATAAGGGTGAGTATAAAGGGAAAACTCAAGCGCATGGGGGCAGAATGAGAAAGGGTAAGGAGCAGAGAGAATTACAGCCAGTGAGGGGCATAAAAAGCAAGAAAATAAGTTCCACAAATATGCTGGAAGTGCAATGAAAAGAAAAATGAGTCAGCATTCGTGTCTTGTGATGGAAAGAACAAAAGTGTTGCGGTGCATGATTGAGGTTTTTTAAATTTGTATCTGTATTTTGTTTATTTGTCTGTATTTGGTAGATTCCTTCCAAAATACCCCCACCCCTGTACCCAAAATATCACCTGGTATCACCCTGTCCTGAACCCCACCCCTTCCTTTCCTGATTGGCCCAGAGTGTGCTCCTCGCAGGCCGCAACCTGGTAAGAGGAGGGCACAGGGGCCCAAATTGCTGTTCTGGCACATGTTCTGGCAAGTGCACTCCTGGCACATGGAGCTGCACTGAATAAACACCTTCCAACCCAAGCCAGAGCCCCCTCCATTCTTCCAGCCTTAACCACGCTCAGCCAGCAGGATTGAGGGACTCACAAACTGTCTTAGTTGATCTGGGAACTGCTTTAGCCGGTAAGCAGCCCCCCACAGGAGAAACCAACCCTCACAAAAGGGATGACACGGAGACACAAACAGTGACTTCCTCACCATGGCTGCACAGTGCAAGCCTGTAACCAGTGCCCAGAGCCAGCACCAGTGGTGAGAGAAGCTCAGTGTATTGAGTAGTCAGGGCTCAAGAGAAATCACCCTGGAAAATGTAAGCAACCTCTGAATAATTAGCAGCAGATTGTGACAAATTTTGAACACTTACAAAATCCTGGGGAAGTACAGAAAAAACACTTTTTCTGTGAAAAATAAAAATACATAAATTAAGTAAACTAAGAGTTTGGGAGTTACAGATCAGCCAAGCTGGCTTCGGTTCCTTTAAAAATTTTGGAACAAATTATTGAACAATCCATTTCTAAATATCAATACTGTGATAAAAATAAAGGATAAAAAACAGCCAACACAACTCTACCAGGGAAAAATTATGTCAGGGTGATCTAATTTCCCTCCCTGACAGGGTATTTGGTCTAATGGAGGAAGAAACAATGGATGTGATCCATTATGCGAAGCCTCTGGTGCATTCCCAGGAACAGGCAGTGAAAACATGGAAAATGGGTAAAACTGAGAGGAATAGGTGCTCCAAGCAAAGCTGGGGGGTTGAGAGCAGGGGCAAAGGGAATGGCAGGGCTGCTCTCATGGTCTGGATCCCTTTTACATCCTCCAGCATGACTAGTGGTCATGTCCACGCCCAAACACAGGGGTGAAACCTCTGTAGATCCCCAAGACACCAGGGACCTCCAACCCCTGACAGACACTCAGTGGTGCCACATTTCCCTTGGAAAAGAGGGTAGAAGCTTCTTCAAAACATCTACAAGGGAAAGCAATTCCTCTTGACTGGACATTCAAGTGATGGGAGGTGCATGGCTTTGAGTAAAGCCTTGTTAAATATAGATATAGATATAGATATAGATGTAGGTATAGATAGATACAGATACGTGTTCAGATGAAAATAATCTATTATTGTTATTTAATTCTGGTTCAGGCACTGCAGCCCCGCTCTGAAGTCTCTTGGCTGTTGAGCAATGACCAGCAGCAGTGTCAGCTCTGTCACTCAGCCTGGGGCAGCACGAGGGGAGCATTAGACAGCTGCCCTGTTGCAATGAGGGCGGATGCTGCAGGATGGAGTTCCCAGTTCAAACCAGTTCAGCACAGACCACCAGGAACCTCCCTCACCCCAGAGAGAAGGGTGAGCTCCAACTTCTCCTCAGAGCAGACAGTTCCAGAAAAGCCCCCTCAAACACTCCTCTCTGGGCAGCTCCAAACAACAAAAAGTGTTTGAACCTACCCTATGACCTTTTCTTTCCTTCTTTTTTTCTGCCAAGACCAGAGAAAATACCCCATTTTGAGAACAAAATAGTGCAGAAAACCAAAATGACACAATCTTGGAGTTCAGTGTCATGCACAGCCTCCAGCCTGAAGAGGTTTGACAGTTTGTACTGGGAAGAAGGTGTGATGCTGCAACGTTTCTTCAGAGAGTAAAAAGAGGAAGAAAAAAGGATGGCTTTTATTTTTAGAAGTTTTAGCAGCCAAATTGTTGTCAGGCCGTCTGTGCTCTGCTGAACAACACATAGTGTTGGGCACAGCCAAGAAGAGCTTTCTCACAGAGCAAAATGTCATGATAAAACCCAGTTTCATCAGAATCCCACCACCCTTCATGGAAAAAATTGCCAAAGTTTGGACAAATTGTATATTGTTTATCATGGTTTTTTGTTGCCAGCCTTTGCTTATGGATGGAGAAATAAGAGACTGGGCCTGAATTGCTGTTTTACTTGGGAACATGCCACATTTCCCTTTGGTGTTCTCCAGTGAGGCTGGACAGCTGAAGGAGGTCTGGGACATTGGTTCTCTTCCATCTTCCACCACCACCCAGCTTTTCCCTTCATTGCTGTTCGTCCTCTGCAACTAGAGATGCTTCCAAAAGAAAACAAAACTTTATTCTTATTTCTCATTGTTTCTCTGGCCTTGGACATTTGTCCATTGTTCCAGGGCTCGACACTCTCACGACCGACTCACAGCTCTCTGAGGTTGGGGAACCTCTGGTCCAGCACCATCCCTGCTCAGGCAGGACCACCTAAAGCTGGATTCTCTGTGCTATAGCCCCCAGGCTTTGGCATGTCTCCAAGGGTGGAGAGCACTGCCTCTCTCTTGAGTGGTTTAACCATCCTCACAGCTCTTCTCTGGACTTGGTCCAGTAACCAGCACCAGTCTTGTACTGGGGTGCCACCATGCCTATCTGTAAAACCAAACTGCTACCCCAGTAACTCCTGGCACCAGAGAGCCAGGCTCTGGGAGCTGTGCCTGTCCTGGAGAGACACTCAATTGTGACTGCACCCACCCCTGTCCAGCTGTGACGTGGGGCAGGCTGGCAGATGGGCACATTGCAGTGTGGCCAAGGGGATTCTGGTGTCTGGGAAAGGGCAGCCTTTGGGGCAGCCCAAGGGTGATTCTGTGGGTGCCAGGAGGAAGCAGGGACAGGCAGGGGTTGCTGGAATTTTGCTGAGCCCATTCTTGATACCAGTGCATGTCCCAGGGATAATTTGTTGCTTCAGGCTCTTCATAAATGCCAAGTCAGTGTGTGATGGATGGGCTGGGAGCTCCTCCCAGGATCTCGCCACAGCAGCTCTTGAGCGCAGCAATAAAACTCCGTTGCCAGCTGGGCCAGGATGAGGTGAATGTGGGACAATCTGGAAAAGAGCCTTTCTGGGGAGCCCTCCACCAGCCAGGCACCCCTGGGGCAGAGCAGGGACAAGGCTGATGGACCCACCTTGGTCTTGCTGGGCACTGCTCCACGTACACAACCCTTTCCTCCTCCCACCCACTGGACATGTGTCTACCTCAATAAACACCCTTCTCTGCCCGGACCCCCCTCCCATGATACACACATACACACACTCTGCACAGCCCTGTGTGTGCCCTGCTCCCCAGCACCCCCCAGCATCCCACAGGGGCACTGGCTCTGCTGGGGCTGGATGACAACACACAGAGGAGAAGCTGCCATGTGCCATAGCATATGAACACGGGGTGACCCCGGTGTCCCCAGCCCACCTGGCCCTTTCAGCATCCTGCAGGAGCCCTGGTGCCAGCAGGCAACGAGGAAATAGGTGCAGCCATCCAACGGCAGCCTCAGTGCCACCCACCTGGGACACCCAACTTGAAGCTCCTTGGGGACCTTGTTCAGTCCCTGACACCTCGCAAATTCCACCCAGACCATGGGAGAGCTGAACACCCCTGCCCACTGCTTGCCCTGCTGCCTGAAGAGCCCAGGCTCAGCCTGGAGGATAGATGCCAGGACACCTCAGCTAGAGAACAGCTGAACAACTGGACTTTCTTAGAGAACAGCTGGATAACTGGAGTTTTCATGAGAACTGGAGGGCCCCCAGAGCTGTGCTGAGGGAAAGCAGGGCAGAGACCGGAGAAGCCTGCGGGACTGAGGCAGGAAAACCTCACGGGAAGCAGCCGCTTCCAGAGTGGACCAGAAGAAGGGCTGGGGATGGCGATACCCAAGGGAAAGGGGCAGGGATAGCAGGACGAGGCCGCTGTGCCCGGTGGCAGGCGGAGCTGGCGGTGTCCCCGCGGTGTCCCCGGGACCGGCGCGGGGAGCTCCGGGAGCGGGGCCGCAGCGCCACCCAGCGGCCGAGAGGCGCCACCGCCTCGGCCCCTGCGCGTCCTCCCCGCTCCCGTCCTGGAACCCGGGAATGATTCAGGGACCCCCCAACTCATCCAGTGCCACTCCTGCCATGGGCAGGGACACCTGCCACTGTCCCAGGCTGCTCCAAGCCCCAATGCCCAACTTGGCCTGGGACACTGCCAGGGATCCAGGGGCAGCCACAGCTGCTCTGGGCACCCTGTGCCAGGGCTTGCCCACCCTCCCAGGGAACAATTCCTTCCCAATATCCCATCCAGCCCTGCCCTCTGGCACTGGGAAGCCATTCGCCGTGTCCTGTCTCTCCATCCCTTGTCCCCAGTCCCTCTCCAGCTCTCCTGGAGCCCCTTTAGGCCCTGGAAGGGGCTCTGAGGTCTCCTCGGAGCCTTCTCCTCTCCAGGTGAGCACCCTCAGCTCTCCCAGCCTGGCTCCAGAGCAGAGGGGCTCCAGCCCTTGGAGCATCTCTGTGGCTTCCTGTGGACTCCCTCCAACAGCTCCACCAGCACACATAACCTACAGCCAGCTCCAGCTCACCCTCCTGGCTGCTCCCACCTGTCCCCTCAGCACAGGACAGCCAGGAACTGCTGCCACCACCACGTGCTCCACCTAAATCATGTCCAAGCTGCATTGCTGCCTCGGGTGGGCAGTATGACCCAAGGAGTGGCAGGAGCATCTACAGAGGATCACGTCTGCATCATGGTGCTTTAAGTACCTCTGCTCTGGGACAAAAGCACATCCACCTCCCCAGGGATGAGCAGCTCCTTCCTGACCACACACAGACCCTGGTGTGTCTTTGGCCTCTCATCATCCTCTTGATGAAGGAACACAGTCAGCAAAGCAGGGAACAAGAGACCTGCACAGGCAGGTTGTTGGAGCTTTATTTCTGTTTCTGGGTAAGAAACACAAATTCGTTCTCTTCAAAATCCAGGGGAAAGGAGATGCCACAGTGCTCTCTGGAGGGAAGGAGAGAACAGCAACCCCACACCAAATTTGGTGATGACTCCTCCAAATTTATGGCAGAGCAGGTTCATCTCTCATCTTCAAATTGGGTTTTTTTAACCTTGAATTTACCGTCTCTTTTCTTAAAAAAAAAAAAAATACCCTGAGCATAAAGACATCTTTTTAGTAACACAAAAATGGTTTAAACCCTTGGAATGACTCTGATCTAATCCCCTTGTTTCTCCACAGGTGAATTTTGAGGCCTTTGGCACTTGGGGACTTTCTCAGTGACTCATGGGGTCCCCAAGGAGTGCTATGGGATCCTTCCTTGCGCAGAGGAGCCCAGGACTCACCACAGCCCATGAAGGTCTTTTGCAGAGCTCCTCAAACCTTGCAGGGATGGGTAGGCATCTTCTAGCAAGACCGGAGTGGAAGAATTCACGGGAGGGAGGTGGAGTCACAGCAGTCTCCAGCATGTCCCTTGTTCAAAGCACCCTCATGTGCATCCCAGGGCTAGCCAAGCACAGATACAAAGTAGATCTTTGCTTTCTGTTTCCAGAGCTTGCAAGATCCCAGCTCTTCATTTCCATCAGGTGATTTATCTGGGCTGTGTCAGGGTTGTTCTGGTGCTCCCACAGATGTGCAGTACCTGCTGTGGACAAGCAGATACTGGCCCAGAGGCTTTGATCCTCTGGGCCACCTCTGGGAGTGGGGTAGGCTGACAGGACAGTCATCCCCACAGGATTTAAGACCACTGCAGTGTCTACTTCTGAAATATCCACAGTTTCAGAGATTTATAAATAAATAAATAAATAAATAAATGTTTTTAAAAGCTTAAAAAAAAAAAAAACCTTGGGAAAACCCAGAAACAGTCACATGTGGTGGTGTTAACATCACCTCTTACATTGGCAGAGCCTGACCTGGCTGGAGCAGAGCTGCCCAGAGGCTCTCCAAAGCACAGAGCAAAAATGTCAGCACAAGGAACAACCTTTGCTGGGTCTTTCTGCCAAGTCCCATCTGGATTCTGTCCAACTTTACCCTTTTGGCTTGAAATTTTCCATCCCAGAGTGTTTTTGTTTCCAAGTTCCAGTGCAAAGAGCCACAGTCAGAAGGATGAGAAGCTGGGGCAGCCAAACACCCCGAGATCTGCTGGGGGGATGCTGCCCTTCACTGGCAGATAAGGCTTTGGAGAGAGAGCTCACTTTTTCAAGCTGTTTCAGTAGCTCTGATGAGAGAAAATTACTTTGGCCTGCATTAAGAAAAAAAAAAAATATCTGTCATCCCAGAGGAAAGCTGTCATGTTGCCAGCTTGAGGAACAGAGACTTGGGAGTGTTGCCTTCTCCGGTCCCCAGGAAAATCTGTGGACATTTGGCTGATGATGTTAAAAAATTACTTGAGTACTCACAGAGTTAAGGTGTGAGTTCTGGTGACAGCTGCCAGCACTGCTGTCCCAGGCCCTGTGTCCCCTGGCTGTCCCTGGAGGAGCATCCTCCAGAGCTCTGGAGGGGCTCTGCCCTGTGGGACAGCAGGAAAGGGGCTCAGAAAGGTGAGTCTGTGGATGCCATGGCTTGAATCCCTCCGAGGAGGGATGCTCCCTTTGATACTTCCTGGGGCAAAGCATTAAAACTACCCATAAAACTTCAACTGGAAGAAAATTTGGATGAGTAAAATGAAACCACGCAACCACTGGAGCAAAAGGTTCAGCCTTGAAAATAGTAAAATATAAAAGGTGAAAAAACCCTATGATTAGGTCAGCAAGGATCTGCAGCCCATGCAGTGAGCAAGGACCTGTGGGTTTGGATGTAGAATTCAGGGATCTCTGAGCATCCCCTGACCCTGTGGTGCCCATCCCAGCTCTGGGGCAGGGGCTGGCTGGGATCACAGGACAGAGCCCACAGGGGATGTGGAGGAGGAGGGAGACACAGCAGACATGGAGCCTAGGTGGGAGCAGATGGAGATGGAGAGTTGTGTCCAGCTGATCTGTCAAGTGACAGATGGCCTTCACTCTGGCCAGGGAGGGAGGCAGGGCCAGTGCTGGCTGCCAGCCATTGCAACCACTCTTCCCTTTTTCTCCCAAATTTCTCTCAGAAGGCCCTGTGTACCCCCAGGGGGCTGTGCTCAGCTGCACAGAGGTTGTGGTCTTGTGGGAGAGTGGGGGACCACAGGGCTCTCAAATACCCTCTCTCCATCTCCAGGACATGACAAGATACTCCTGACACAAGAACCCAAACTCAGAGAGATGAAACATCCCCAAAAATAAATTTATTTTCAATTCCATTTTCTATTTTTTTATTCTCTTTTCAGCCTTTTTAGGAACTTTGCACACCATCTCTGGGGCAAGAGAATTAGGGAAAAGCATGAAGATTCCCACAAAGTATTTGTCCATACAAAGGAAGAAGGTGGGAAAACAAAACAAAAGAATTAAGAAATAAAGAAACCAGAACAGCTTTTTCCCTTCTTTACAGACAGTCCAGGAGTATTAGGGAAAATGAACATTTTTCCTCACATTTTGTTCCACTGGAAGAGAAGTCCAAGTGCCCCTCAGTGCCACCTGCTTGCAATTACATACACAAAAAGTTAGGAAGCAAAACCAAGTGACACAAGAAACAAATATCCATCTGCTGTGAGCTGGGAACCGATCTGAACCAGTCTGAAACCTCCCCTAGCCAGGAGCTGTCTCTGGCAGGGGCCATCCAGGCTCTGTGGCCACCAGGCCTTCACTGGAGCTGCAGCTGCCCTCGAATCAATCAGGTTTTGCTGTGAGACAACCCTGTTTCCAGAGGTTCAGCAATTAAGAGCCTATTTTTAGAGGAATAAGCCACCACACACATCAATAAGGAGCAGCCAGCTCCTCAAGGGTAAGGGGGGGGGGGGGGGGGGGGGAGTTACCCTGCTCCAGCCTCAGGAGCTTGTCCCCAGTCCCATGATGTGTGGTTGCCCCCAGGTGCTGCACATCTGCCCCATGTCCCCACCTCACTGGGGTCCCACAGGGCACCTGTGACCTTTGGCCCCATTGGCCTTCCCAGGGAATGCTCCTTGCAGGCAAAAGCTGCAAAAAAATAGAGGGGCTCCTAAGGAACATCACCTGGGAGGGGTTTGGGAGGATGCCTCCTAGCTGGACTAGGAGCAGCTGGTTCAGGTCCCAGCAGCAGCTCCTGGGGGACAGGAGGGACACAGCCATCCTCACCACACGCTCCTGCTGTCCCTGCCAGGGCTGGCTTCTGCCTCCCGCCATCTCCTGCACACCCGTGGTCTGCCCAGGAAGAAGAGCCAAGCAGTCCCTTTCCTGGGAATGTTCCCCAGGCATGAGGTGCTTAAATCATTTACAAAGGGCTAAAATAGAGCTGGCTCCCTTCCAGCACTCTGGCATCCAGGCTCTGTAAACAACTCACCCGCCAAGGAAGTCAGCTGGGAGAAAAGGCTTTTCATGTCCATTCCCCAGGCCCCACTTCCACTGAAACCTTTCAGCGTGATCCTTTCTCAGCTGTTATGGCAGCAAAATTGTTTCAAGTCTTCACCGATGTTCCTTTTCCCCCAAGCACACTTGTGGACATCTCACATGACTCCCTTCTGCCAGTGGATGGAAAAAGAGAAGGACTCTCTGCAAAAAATATAATTAACTGATGTGCTAAGTCTGATGTGTCTTTCCCTGCCTTGGATAGATTCCTCTTCAGAGGCAATTTATTTTCTTAATAGCATTGACCTTTATGGAGACAGGAATTCACCTAGGTATTTTCTCATGGCTGCTGAGCCACACCCAGGAACTCACAGGAAGAATCAAGAGGACATTTATTTCTTGGGCTGCAAGTGATTCACCAAAAATCGTTGGGATACAAGTGGAAAATGCCAGGGACCAGAACACAGACCAGCTTTCAAAATCCCAACCATGCTGGGAGAGCAAGGTCTAGGCTGGCCAGGAGATCAGCTGCAAGAGGAGCCACCCAGTATCTCTTTCCTCTGCAGGGTCTGTGGCAGCTCTCAGCTGCTCTCTCCAGGGCCCCCAACCCAAAGGAACCCCCCAGGAGCTGGAGCTCCCACCCTGTGAATCCCCAGGTGTCCAGCAAGTTCCCAAAACTCATACTCAGGTCTCATGGAGGCAGGACACTGAGTGCTGCAGCACCACCTGCCTGTGCCACACCTGGATGGGGATCACCCCTAACCCTGCTGGAGCAGCTGAACCTCCTGAGGCCTCTGCAGCACCAAGTGCAAGGGGAAGGGTGCAGCTCCCTGGTTTCCCAGCTGTGAGAAGGAAGGCCGGTTCCTCCACCCTGCTGCCAGAGTGTGGTCCATACTGTGGCACAAGTCAGAGTCACCCCCAGGAGGGTGACCCTGAGGCTGACAGGGTGCTTGGGGGGGTCAGAGAGTACCAACTCATTATCCAAACACACCCCATCCTAAAGCTGGGTGCTCCTGTGCACCCCATAGGAGTTTATCCCCTCAGAGTGGGCAGTAGTGCATCTGGAGTTCTCCCTAAGGAGTTGCATAGAGGGAGATGTGTGAAGAGAAATAACCCCCTACGAGATGAGAACCCATACGTGGCTGCAATTTGGGAAGTGCTGTCACCATCCTCAAGTTCACCTTCTCCTGGGTTTTGCCAGTAGATCCATGTCAGACTCTGACCCACCCAGCTCCTGCCACCCCAGCATCTGCTGCTCCAAGGAGCACCTGTGGCAGAGCCAGATGCCAGCTGAGGATCCTCCCTGCTTCCACAGGGTGCAGGTGTCCCTCCTGCATGCTGGCCTGTGGCAGGAGTGATTTGGTAGCACAGGTGCTGGGAACAAGTCAGGCATATGGTCAGTGAGAAACACCTGACAGAGGAGGACCTGAGTCAGCACTCTCCAAGGAAACCTCAGAGGAGCAATACTGGAAGCACAGAGTGCTGAGGCTGCAGGGCTGGAGGGCTCACAGAGCTATGGGACAGTGAGTACAGAGCCCCGGTCCCAAGGATGGGGCAGGTTTGCACCTAGCCTGGCACTGGGCTGGAGGAAGAGGAGGGTGAGGAAGGCTGGTCCCACACCTGGGGAGCAGAGCCAGCAGCTTCCAGGTCCTGTGCCCCAGCCCACTCCTACCATGAGGCAGGAGGAGAGATCATCCCACAGTTCTCCTTCCCAAGAGCAGCTGCTGTTACTCCTTGCCATCTGTGATGTCTGTGGTGTCAAAGAAGCCTCTGCTGAGGGCTGGCCCATGAAATATGCATGGCGTGGCCTCCCCTTCTAAACTGCCTCTCCTCCAGTGCCAAATTCCCTCCTTGCCTATTTGCCTCACATTCAAATGTTTCTTCTTTCTGTGGCTTCTCAAGCCATCAATAACAGCTTCTCCTGGATTTATTCCCATCGCTGGTGCAGGCGAGAGTGCCCAAGGAAGGGCTTAGATGTGTGTTATCCAGCCTCGGCCACGTTCCCCATGTAGGATATAGCAGCATGGTTGTGTCTGTGATGTGTGTTCCAGCCATGGGCTGGACTGAGCTTTCCATGCCAGCTGCAGCCACCTTCAGCAGGGAGCAGCCCCTCTGTGCCAGCAGCACCTGCCTGGGCATGGTGGGGACAGGGACAGTGGCTTTGAGGGCATAATGTCACAGCCAAGGGGGATTGGGAGCTGGGGGGTCAGTGCTCTGCAAGGCCACGGTGACTCACAAGGGCTTGGTACGGTCCCCACAGCAGCCTGGAGCATCCCTTGTTGGTCTCCCTGCCACTGTCAGGGCTGCTGGCTCCGGAACTTCCACTGCTTTGGGTACCACCATCCTGAGAGAAACCCCATCAGATTTCACTTCCATCAAAAAGAGGCTTTTTAACATCTCATCTCTGAGCTTGGGTCTGAGACTAAAGTTTCTTCAGAAACTCAGACCCGGTTTTGCACCCAGCTGGATGCTGCAGGGCTGCAGCTCTGCTGGCACAGCAGGCAGCACTTGAAAGCTTTCCCTGCTAAGACCAGACAAATGTTTCTCAGGGGTGACTGGTGCCATTAGAGCCTTTGAAGGGAATTTCCTCTGTGGCAACTGGCTGAGAAACAAGGTTTGAACTGCATCCCAAGAACTCATATGTGCAGTCTGATCACGGCAAGGAACTTTGGGTGAATTATTATTATCTCTAAATGGCACAAAAAAGTTAGCACACGAAATGTTTTGAAGGAAGTGGATGCTTTTCCAGAGCCAGCTCTGTCAGAGGCAATGCCACTGTCTGGCTGTCTCCGTGGAAGGACAAGATGTTCCCAAAGAAAACCTTACAAATGAGCTCAGGGAATCCCCGTGGTTTCACTGCCGGTTACAGCAATGCCAGTGTTGGGGAGAGCAGGAAAAAACAATTGGAGGAACTCATTTTCCCATCTCCTCCCTGCGCTGAGCATTCCCAGCACAAGATGTCACTGAGGAGCTGGATTTGGACATCTCTGCATCAGCCTGGAGTCATCCTCCGGGAGCCACTGGCAAAGGGGCTGGAGAGGTGGACATGGAGAAGGAACGTAGTCACAGAGAGAGGATGTGGGCACAGAGAAGGGATGAGGGCACAGACAAAGTATGCAGCTGTGATGCTGCTGTGAAACAATCCTGCGCAAAGGAAGGAAGGTACCTGATCTCCCAAGCCAAGACTCGGGAGCGTTTCTGGCCGCGGGGAAGGCGCTCGGTCATTTCCGGAGCTCAGCACTGGGTGTGCCGGGGAGGAACAGCTCAGGAAAATGCCTGCCAGGAGCAGGAGGGGCATTCGCCCTGCCTGGGAAGATCCCGAGGTCCTGCCAGTCCTCTCCGGGGCTCCACGGAGCAGGCGAAGGCCAACAGCCCCAGCCCAAGACGAGGGAGCCAAGTCTGCTGCCTCAGGCAACCCCAACCAAATGAGTGAGGATTCAGCTGACACTCCCAAACGTTCATGCACACATCAGGAGGAGCAACTACAGGGGCTTGAAACATGTCTCCCATGACAGGTCCCTCTTGTCTGAGATCCCTTCTCCAAGTGTTTCCAGCTCCACAGGTTGGACATACAAGAGCCTGTCCCAGGGATGGCTACAAGGGAACAAGCACACTTTGAGGCATCCCTTGGCCCTCCCTGGGACTCCCCTGAGCAGTCAGTAGCCCCTTGGCCCTACAGGGTTGGCCCCGGTGCTCCCCACAGGTCCCCTTCAGGGACCACTTCAAGGCTCTCTTGGGACCTTTATAATTTTCCCAAGGGCTCCTCCAAGGGCATGAGACCCTCTGCCCCGCACCCAGAACTGCTCCAAGGAAGAGAGTTCCCTTCAGGCCCCACCCAGGGCTCCCCTCGAGCGTCAACTGCCCCTCCAGGCCCTTCCTGGGGCTTCTGGGGTGAGAGGTGCCCCGGAGACCAGCTGCTTCAAGGGGATGGGAATGGGGAAGGCACTGGGCAGGGGGCTGAGGGAGCGGGGTGTGCTGGCCAGGGTGGCTCCAGTCCTGGTGCTGGCCCCGGTGACCTCGCCAGTCCCGGTTCCTATCCCCGACCCGGTACCTATCCCCGTGTCGGTCTTGGTCAGTCCCAGTCCCAGCGTCAGTCTCGGTACTGGTGGTGGTCCCGGCCGCTGTTCAGGTCTGAGTTCTAGTGCCGCTTCTGATTTCGGTTCCAGGCACGGTCTCGGTGCCTGTCCCGTTCCCAGTGCCGCTGTCGGTCCCTGTCTTCATGCTGGTGCCAGCCCCGGAACCAGACCCAGTCCCAGTGCCGATCCCGATCCCAGTTCCCATCCCCATGGCGGTGATGATGCCTGTCTCGGTGTGCCAGTGCTAGTCCCACTCCCAGTCCCGCTGCCGATCCCAGCGACACCGGTCGCTGTCCCGGTGCCGGTGCCAGCACAGTGCCGGGGAGCGGGGCCGGTTCCGGCGGCAGCAGAGCGCGGCCAAAGCCGGGGCGGAGCGGGGCCGTGGAGCTGGG